>JAWDGP010000629.1:0-11476 GCA_033675545.1 Elysia crispata
TACAGAGGTCATGTTAGGAATTGCAGTAACAAAAATGTCCAGAGCTGTGTACAAGAGAAAATCATAGTCATCAAGTCTAAAGCCCATTCTATCGTTTACATATGTGTGGGTTAAGATATATGGCGAAAGATGAGAATAACAGGCTACTGACTGGTGGACCCTGGTCATCGTGCTGAGGTCTGACACTCAACACAGGCTACAGACTGGTGGACCCTGGTCATCGTGCTGAGGTCTGACACCCAACACAGGCTACAGACTGGTGGGCCTTGGTCATCGTGCTGAGGTCTGACACCCAACACAGGCTACAGACTGGTGGGCCGTAGTCATCGTGCTGAGGTCTGACACCCAACACAGGCTACAGACTGGTGGGCCTTGGTCATCGTGCTGAGGTCTGACACCCAACACAGGCTACAGACTGGTGGACCCTGGTCATCGTGCTGAGGTCTGACACCCAACACAGGCTACTGACTGGTGGACCCTGGTCATCGTGCTGAGGTCTGACAACCAACACAGGATACAGACTGGTGGACCTTGGTCATCGTGCTGAGGTCTGACACCCAACACAGGCTACAGACTGGTAGACCCTGGTCATCGTGCTGAGGTCTGACAACCAACACAGGCTACAGACTGGTGGACCCTGGTCATCGTGCTGACGTCTGACACTCAACACAGGCTACAGACTGGTGGGCCGTAGTCATCGTGCTGAGGTCTAACACCCAACACAGGCTACAGACTGGTGGGATGTCGTCATATTGCTGATGTCTTACACCTAACACAGGCTACAGACTGGTGGATCGTAGTCATCGTGCTGAGGTCTTACACCCAACACAGGCTACAGACTGGTGGGCCGTAGTCATCGTCCTGAGATCTGACACTCAACACAGGCTACAGACTGGTGGGATGTCGTCATCGTGCTGAGGTCTGACACCCAACACAGGCTAAAGACTGGTGGGCCGTGGTCATCGTGCTGAGGTCTGACACCCAACACAGGCTACAGACTGGTGGGATGTCGTCATCGTGCTGAGGTCTGACACCCAACACAGGCTACAGACTGGTGGGCCGTAGTCATCGTGCTGAGATCTGACACTCAACACAGCTAAAACAGACTGATGGGCCGTAGTCATCGTGCTGAGATCTGACACTCAACACAGCTAAAACAGACTGGTGGGCCGTAGCCATCGTGCTGAGGTCTGACACCCAACACAGGATACAGACTGGTGGGCCGTAGTCATCGTGCTGAGGTCTGACACCCAACACAGGATACAGACTGGTGGGCCGTAGCCATCGTGCTGAGATCTGACACTCAACACAGCTAAAACAGACTGGTGGGCCGTAGTCATCGTGCTGAGATCTGACACTCAACACAGCTAAAACAGACTGATGGGCCGTAGTCATCGTGCTGAGATCTGACACTCAACACAGCTAAAACAGACTGGTGGGCCGTAGCCATCGTGCTGAGTCTGACACCCAACACAGGCTGCACAGACTGGTGGGATATCGTCATCGTACTGAGGTCTGACACCCAACACAGGCTACAGACTGGTGGACCGTAGTCATTGTGCTAAGGTCTGACACCCAACACAGGTTACAGACTGGTGGACCGTAGTCACTGTGCTGAGGTCTTACACCCAACACAGGCTACAGACCGGTGGACCGTGGTCATCGTGCTGAGGTCTTACACCCAACACAGGCTACAGACTGGTGGACCGTGGTCATCGTGCTGAGGTCTTACACCCAACACAGGCTACAGACTGGTGGGATGTCGTCATCGTGCTGAGGTCTGACACCCAACACAGGCTACGGACTGGTGGGATGTCGTCATCGTGCTGAGGTCTGACACCCAACACAGGCTACAGACTGGTGGACCGTAGTCATCGTGCTGAGGTCTGACACCCAACACAGGCTACAGACTGGTGGGATGTCGTCATCGTGCTGAGGTCTTACACCCAACACAGGCTACAGACTGGTGGACCGTAGTCATCGTGCTGAGGTCTTACACCCAACACAGGCTACAGACTGGTGGACTGTGGTCATCGTGCTGAGGTCTGACACCCAACACAGGCTACGGACTGGTGGGATGTCGTCATCGTGCTGAGGTCTTACACCCAACACAGGCTACAGACTGGTGGACCGTAGTCATCGTGCTGAGGTCTTACACCCAACACAGGCTACAGACTGGTCGGATGTCGTCATCGTGGTGAGGTCTGACACCCAACACAGGCTACAGACTGGTGGATCGTAGTCATCGTGGTGAGGTCTGACACCCAACACAGGCTACAGACTGGTCGGATGTCGTCATCGTGGTGAGGTCTGACACCCAACACAGGCTACAGACTGGTGGATCGTAGTCATCGTGCTGAGGTCTTACACCCAACACAGGCTACAGACTGGTGGACCGTAGTCATCGTGCTGAGGTCTGACACCCAACACAGGCTACAGACTGGTGGATCGTAGTCATCGTGGTGAGGTCTGACACCCAACACAGGCTACAGACTGGTGGATCGTAGTTATCGTGCTGAGGTCTTACACCCAACACAGGCTACAGACTGGTGGACCGTGGTCATCGTGCTGAGGTCTTACACCCAACACAGGCTACAGACTGGTGGACCGTGGTCATCGTGCTGAGGTCTGACACCCAACACAGGCTACGGACTGGTGGGATGTCGTCATCGTGCTGAGGTCTGACACCCAACACAGGCTACGGACTGGTGGGATGTCGTCATCGTGCTGAGGTCTGACACCCAACACAGGCTACAGACTGGTGGACCGTAGTCATCGTGCTGAGGTCTTACACCCAACACAGGCTACAGACTGGTCGGATGTCGTCATCGTGGTGAGGTCTGACACCCAACACAGGCTACGGACTAGTGGATCGTAGTCATCGTGGTGAGGTCTGACACCCAACACAGGCTACAGACTGGTGGATCGTAGTCATCGTGCTGAGGTCTTACACCCAACACAGGCTACGGACTGGTGGGATGTCGTCATCGTGCTGAGGTCTGACACCCAACACAGGCTACGGACTGGTGGGATGTCGTCATCGTGCTCAGGTCTTACACCCAACACAGGCTACAGACTGGTGGGCCGTAGTCATCGTGCTGAGATCTGACACTCAACACAGCTAAAACAGACTGGTGGGCCGTAGTCATCGTGCTGAGATCTGACACTCAAGACAGCTAAAACAGACTGGTGGATCGTAGTCATCGTGCTCAGGTCTTACACCCAACACAGGCTACAGACTGGTGGATCGTAGTCATCGTGGTGAGGTCTGACACCCAACACAGGCTACAGACTGGTGGATTGTAGTCATCGTGCTGAGGTCTTACACCCAACACAGGCTACAGACTGGTGGGATGTCGTCATCGTGCTGAGGTCTGACACCCAACACAGGCTACAGACTGGTGGATCGTAGTTATCGTGCTGAGGTCTTACACCCAAAACAGGCCAGACTGGTGGGATCGTCATCGTGCACTGGGTCTGTCCACCTAACACAGGCTACAGACTGGTGGATCGTAGTCATCGTGCTGAGGTCTTACACCCAACACAGGCTACAGACTGGTGGATCGTAGTCATCGTGCTGAGGTCTTACACCCAACACAGGCTACAGACTGGTGGATCGTAGTCATCGTGCTGAGGTCTGACACCCAACACAGGCTACAGACTGGTGGATCGTAGTCATCGTGCTGAGGTCTTACACCCAACACAGGCTACAGACTGGTGGACCGTAGTCATCGTGCTGAGGTCCTACACCCAACACACGCTACAGACTGGTGGATCGTAGTCATCGTGCTGAGGTCTGACACCCAACACAGGCTACAGACTGGTGGATCGTAGTCATCGTTCTGAGGTCTGACATCCAACACAGGCTACAGACTGGTGGGCCGTAGTCATCGTGCTGAGGTCTGACACACAACACAGGCTACAGACTGGTGGGCCGTGATCATCGTACTGAGTTCTGACACCCAACACAGGCTACAGACTGGTGGACCCTGGTCATCGTACTGAGGTCTGACACCCAACACAGGCTACAGACTGGTGGGCCGTAGTCATAATGCTGAGGTCTGACACCCAACACAGGCTACAGACTGGTGGGCCGTGGTCATCGCGTTGAGATCTGACACCCAACACAGACTACAGACTGGTGGGCCGTGGTCATCGTGCTGAGGTCTGACACCCAACACAGGCTACAGACTGATGGGCCGTGGTCATCGTACTGAGTTCTGACACTCAACAGACCTTGCCCACTCATCTGCCTGGATACCATAAATCACAGTTACGGTTGGTTACTAGCTCATAGGGCTGAGTACCGAAGATGTCATAATAAACTAACATCGTTTTCTATCGGAGATCTTAGAAGATGGTTTACACAGTTTTACAAGGACACAGCACTGTCTATCAGTCTGTCAAAGATAAGTAAGAAAAATTTCAATATCCATAAAACTTTTAAACGTTGTGTTGGAATTGGAAGCCACGTAGACATTAGAAATTCTTGAAATTACTGGTCAGGTGTTCTAGCTCTATCTTCACTTAGTATCTTCCTTTCATTTCACTTGATCTGTCGTAGGAGAGAAAAACTTGACCAGATTATCAGGATTATTCTCTCTCTCTCTCTCTCTCTCTCTCTCTCTCTCTCTCTCTCTCTCTCTCTCTCTCTCTCTCTCTCTCTCTCTCTCTCTCTCTCTCTCTCTATCGATCTATCTATCTATCTATCTACAACAGAAGAGAAAGAACTAACCACATCCTCAGAGTGTTGCCACCTTCACTCTCTCTCTCTCTCTCTCTCTCTCTCTCTCTCTCTCTCTCTCTCTCTCTCTCTCTCTCTCTCTCCCTCTCTCTCTATCGATCTATCTATCTATCTATCTATCTATCTACAACAGAAGAGAAAGAACTAACCACATCCTCAGAGTGTTGCCACCTTCACTCTCTCTCTCTCTCTCTCTCTCTCTCTCTCTCTCTCTCTCTCTCTCTCTCTCTCTCTCTCTCTCTCTCTCACCCTCTCTCTCTCTTTCTCTCTCTCTCTATCGATCTATCTATCTATCTATCTATCTACAACAGAAGAGAAAGAACTAACCACATCCTTAGAGTGTTGCCACCTTCACTGTCTCTCTCTCTCTCTCTCTTTCTCTCTCTCTCTCTCTCTCTCTCTCTCTCTATATATATATATATATATATATATATATATATATATATATATATATCGATCTATCTATCTATCTACAACAGAAGAGAAATAACTAGCCACATCCTCAGAGTGTTGCCACCTTCACTATCTCTCTCTCTCTCCCTATCCCCACTCCCCTCTCCCATGCCTCATGAGACCAGAAAATTGAACAATCTAGGCATGTCGTTCTGCAAGTGGTGTAAATAGAGCAGCGCTAGGCATTCAGGCTTATGGGGGATTCCCGGACTTTGCCTTAGAATTTCACAGGTTGAAATTCACTCTCTGGACAAATGTATGACAGGGAGATATTAATAACAAAGCAGAGTAACAGAAAAGTAAAAAACCGTCTCTTCTTTCCAAGCGGATCAGATTATGGGGAGAATCGTAATAAAAGACGCGCAGGGATTTCAATTAGGGTCGGCGTGATTGTGATTTTTGTTACCTCAGTGAGAAATGTATTACCGAACCGATATCAGAGTATCCAAAGGACTCTGAATCTTCGTCTCTCTTCCAAGATAACTTCAGCCTTACAAAAACAAGCTGATATGTTTACCCTTATTAGAAGAAGTTTGGGAAGTATTCAAGAAAAACCCAGGCACTTTTTGAACAATTTGGGCTAAAGTGTTAAACATCTCCCGTATTTGCCTACGAGCTCAGCGTATACAGATTGCTGTAGATTGATCTCAATACCAGTTCCCGGAAGATCTTGTCGACCCCTTCCATTTCATAAAATTGCTACCCATCTACCATGGCTGTAGAACAGTGAACATTCTAAACATGAATTGGTTTTTAATTTGAATCAATCAATCAATACAACATTTATATTCGCCTTCAGATTCATAGCCATTAAAATTTGTGTTACGCCTTTCAAATTAAGGAGGGCACTGAAGTGAGTCAGAATATTATACAGATTGGGGCTTTAATAGTTTCATAAAATGTTAAAAAAACAATAAGTGACTGGCTAGACTTCCAGGCGTTTACTTTAGATCTGGTTGACAGGAATGTTCCAAACTTCCGGATCTCTCCGTCAGGTCCAGCGGGCAGAACTATTCAAAACTTCATGGTATTTCCTCCAAATCTTATGGGGACGATTATGTTATCATTGGAAACTGATCAAAGCATGTCTGCAGGCCCTGACCAGCCCATTATAATTTATAAAGTGTGTTTCATGAGAGACAAACCTGCAGCGAATTTCTAGATGGGACAGATGAAAAAGAGAGACAGAGTGTGCGGGAATGAGAGAGATAGAGATAGAGAGAGAGGGAGAGAGAGAGAGAGGAAGATAGGGAGGGGGGGGAGGGAGAGAGGAGATTAACGGTACCTTTCTGGTGATCCTACTTAGTTCTGTTGAAATGCATGCCGGGAAGGGCAGAGTTTACACTGTGACCCCAGATAGTTGTGGCGCTTTCGGCTTTTCCCCACCCGTAAAACCGAATCTAGGTCTCATGAGCTGCCATTTCTTGACAGATTTAGTAACACGGTTATCCCAACTGGTGCCCGGTGCACTTTGCTGTCTGGATTTCTCATGCAGGCAGCTCCCTCCCTCATTTTTCCCTCTCTATATTCCCCCCCCTCCCCCTTCCGGGGGACACACACACACACACTCAGCCTGTTTGCTGACATGGAGGAGGATTATAGCCATGACGCGGTCCAACACTGAGCAGAGCGTATCTTTGAGCGCGATAGAGATACCCGTACATTAAGAGCAGCATCAAAGCTGAATGCCTAGCACTGCATACTCCTGGTCCTTACAAAGTTGTCAACGGTTATTGCTGGTTGCTTCTATTCCCTTACTTTCCAATATGAATTTTTCCCAAAAATTGATGTTTTATTTCTAATATCTTGACAGGCAGACTTCAGCCTATGAATTCTAGTTTTTGTTACATCTATCACTATTGATATTCGATTGGAGGGATTTATTATCATTTTTATTTTAATTTTTCTAGTAAAAGACAGCGAATAAAGAAATAATCTATTCACATTGATTGCAGAAAGTCTCTCTCTCTCTCTCTCTCTTTGGAATCAAAACAATCCACCCATAACGTTAATCTGAATTGGCGGTTTTTAATTGTAAGTGAATCGACCGTAAAAGGTATCTTTGTATCTATTGCATGACCACAAATATCAGTTCCTTCACACTCCTTTAATACGTTAGCTCGGGGGTCATTGGGAATCTTTCTATTAGGGTTATAGCGCTACATCGACATTCTAGACTGGGGATCTATCTTTGGGGTTATAGAGAAATGTTGACATTCTAGATTGGGGATCTATCTTTGGGGTTATAGAGAAATGTTGACATTCTAGACTGGGGATCTATCTTTGAGGTTATAGAGAAATGTTAACATTCTAGATTGGGGATCTATCTTTGGGGTTATAGAGAAATGTTGACGTTCTAGATTGGGGATCTCATCTTTGGGGTTATATGGGGTTATAGAGAAATGTTGACGTTCTAGATTGGGGATCTATCTTGGGTTATAGGAGTTATGTCGACATTCTAGGATTGGGGATCTATCTTTGGGGTTATAGGAGCTATGTCGACATTCTAGATTGGGGATCTCTCTGGGGTTATAGAGATGCCTCGCTACTGTGGCTAAGGGATCTGTTTATCCGCGTTGTAGAAATATCTTGCCTGGCTGTATTGGAATTCTGTCTATCCGAATTAGAGGAGATCTTGCCTCTGGGGCTACTAGTGGAGGTATCTCAATTCTCTAAAATTGGTAACTTATCAATCCGGGGTATAGAGGCATCTCTACTTCTCCAGATTAGCGATCTGTCTGTCCCGGTTATAGAGATATCAGGTGCCACTCCCTGAATTGGATTAAACTAGAATAGAAGCGTTTATAAGAAATATTCCGGCTGGGTATTTAGAGATTTTGTTATTATATAAAGACCGAATGAACAGATTTTCTTTTCACTGGTTTCAAGGTTAAGCTACGTCCTTTTCTGTGTAGCTGCACTGCTGTTTTTATTAAGGTCAATAGCACGTGACCATTAATGCAGTTAAAGTTGTTGAAATGACGTAGGACAATTCTTGCTCTGTACGAGTAAGGGCCGTTCAATATTCTCTCTCACGTATTCTACCTAATTCCAAGCAATTGATATGAGCAAAAGGAAGGCCAGACTTAGTGGATTTTGAAAACACAAAGATATAATGTAATCACTAATACCAAGTACAAGTAATATGAACACTAAGTCCAGTAAGGTAATATGAGCATTGTTAAGGGCAAATAATGCGAACACTAGGTCCAGTACAGGTAATGTGAGCACTTTATCAAATACAGTTAAATTGTTAACGCTATGTCAAAACATCAACCTATTCGCTCTGTTTACGGAAATATCTCTCTGCTCCCTTTTTTCTTATCATTTTATGTCATTATACTCTCTTTGGCTCTCTGTCTGTCTGTGTGTGTGTGTGTCTCTCTCTGTCTCCCCCCTCCCCCCCCCCCCTTTTTTTTTTTTCTCTCTCTCACTGACAGAATCTCTCATTATCTCATCTCGTATATCCCTTTTTATGTCATCCTGCGCAGTCTCTCCCTCTCTTTTCTCTCTCAATCTCTCTCTCTCTCTCTCACTCTCTCTCTCTCTCTTTTCTCTCAATATATTTCTCTCTCTCTTTTCTCTCAATCTATTTCTCTCTCTCTCTCTCTCTCTCTCTCTCTCTCTCTCTCTCTCTCTCTCTCTCTCTCTCTCTCTCTCGTTCTTCTTCTCTCTATATCACGCTTCTATGTTACAGACTCTCTTATCGTCTCATCTCTTATACCCGTTTATGTCATCCTGCTCTTTCACCTTTCTCTCTCTCTCTCTCTCTCTCTCTCTCTCTCTCTCTCTCTCTCTCTCTCTCTCTCTCACTCTCTATCTCTATCTCTCTCTGTGTCTCTTTCTCTCAGCGCACCTCTCTGTATCTCTATGGATCTCTGTTATTTCAATATTTCTCGATCTGTCATTCTCTCTCTCTTTCTCCCCCTTTCTCCTCTCCCTATTTCTCTTTCTTCCTCTTTCTTGATCCAAACAAACAAATTGGCATATGATTTGATGACGTTGTCAACACTGCGAGATGGTCTCCACCAGCTTCCAGGCCGATCCCCGCCATGTTTCTGACCGTTGTTATGGACACATTTTGTGTGTTTGCCTCCAGCAAAGAAGACAAATCCAAAACTAAATGAACAAATACCACGACAGTTGTGGAAACTGCTCGTGAGGCCAATATGTGTAGACAAAAAGTGCCCGAGTTTTTTCTACCGCTATATTCTTCACAATACAAGTTTATTTATTTTTTTTTAAAGTTAGAAAATCAATTTTATTATCTGAGCATTCTCTTGTGATTTCTTATCATTCTGTTCTAGAAACTGTATTGTTGCAGTGTTCGTGATATCTATATTTCATGTGATGACAAGGTTGGTTTACCTGAAATGTGATATCAGTCCCAATGCCTCTTAAGAAAGTAGTCTCGACAATTATAGTTTCCATACCTTCACAGAGAGCTTTTTAGACATCCGTTTCTGTTTCTCCTAAGATAAACATCAAGACAATAGTATACATACCTCGGTAGAGAGTTGTTTAGACATCCGTTTCATTCCTCCTAAGATAAACATCAAGACAATAGTTTCCATACCTTCTAAGAGAGCTGCCTAGACATCAGTCTCCTTACCTCCTAATTAAGCCGTCTTAACAACAATTTCCATACCTCCAAAGAGAACTTCTAGACAGTTTTCATGCCTCAGAGAGCTGTCTAGATTTTAGTCCCCATACCTTCTATGATGCTATGTAGACATCAGTTTCATACTGCATAAGAGAGCTTTTAAGACACCTTATAAGAGAACTGTCTAGACATTAGTTTCCATACGTCCTTCGAAAGCCGTCTAGACACCAGTCTCTATACCTTCTACGAGAGCTGTCTGGACATCAGTCTCCATATCTTCTAAAAGAGTTTTTTAGACACCTGTTCAGTCTTCGTATCTCCTAAGAGAACTGCCTAGACAGCAGTTTCTATACACAGCAGTTTCTATACTTCTCCTATGAGTGCTGTTTACACATCTGTCCCCATACCGTCAAAAACAGCTGGCTAGTTATCGCATTTAATAATATCTTCTAAGAAAAAGGGATCCCCAAAAATAATACAATGCTGTTGGTAACACGTAAATGTACATCAAAACAGCTCAGGTCTACTCAATCGTCATCATATCCGAACACGATCTTAATCTACGCGATGAAATTATCGGCGCACTCTTGTTCTCCTTGGGCTTTCCGTATCTTACGCAGGAGTAAAGAATTTTAAATGACACATTAATTATAGCATTTAGAAGAAAAACATTAAGTTCAGAGAACTGCTTCTACCCCGTTACTTTGTGACGGTCATAAAAAAAGGCATTTGGAAGATTAATTTCACACACATTTTATGGTATGTGACACAAACATCGACCATAGCTTATATATATTCCCAGCTATATCTTCCCATTAAACCTTCAGTTGAAATTTCTTCAAGATTTTCTTGTAAAGTAGATGATATAACAAATTAGTGTTTTAAAGTGGCTGGTGGCACAAAAGTCATGACATGTACTATAAGCTGGCTGGTAACACAGTAGTCTTAAGATGTGTTTTAGGGAGGCTGGTGACCCAGAAGTTATAACATATAATTAAAGCTGACTGGCGACACAGTAGTCATGACATGTATTTCAAGCTGGCTAGTGACACAGTAGTCATGACATGTGTTTTAAGCTGGCTGGTGACACAGTAGTCATGACATGTGTTTTCAGCTGGCTGGTGACACTGTAGTCATGACATGTGTTTTAAGCTGGCTGGTGACACAGTAGTCATGACATGTGTTTTAAGTTGGCTGGTGACACAGTAGTCATGACATGTGTTTTAAGCTGGCTGGGGACACAGCAGTCATGACATATGTTTTAAGCTGGCTAGTGACACAGTAGTCATGACATATGTTTTAAGCTGGCTGGTGACACAGTAGTCATGACATATGTTTTAAGCTGGCTGGTGACACAGTAGTCATGACATATGTTTTAAGCTGGCTGGTGACACAGTAGTCATGACATATGTTTTAAGCTAATTGGTGAACAGTAGTCATGACATATGTTTTAAGCTGGCTGGGGACACAGTAGTCATGACATATGTTTTAAGCTGGCTGGTGACATAGTAGTCATGATGATATGTTTTAAGCTTGCTGGTGACACAGTAGTCGTGACATATGTTTTTTAAGCTGGCTGGTGACACAGTAGTCATGACATATGTTTTAAGAAGGCTGGTGACACTAACGTGAGCAAAATATTCATGACACATTTTAAGCTGGCGGGAGTGCAGTAA
>JAWDGP010000630.1:0-61027 GCA_033675545.1 Elysia crispata
CGAGCACGTCTTCTTCCTTTTTCTCTGAGATAATAGCAATATCAGGATCTGTTGATCAGAGGAATTCCTTATTGTGACCACCTGGTTTGATTTCTGTTTGTTGATCTGACAGATAATCACCACTGACTCAATTGATCATTGGTGTTTTGTTCTGTGCAGTCTTCAGAATTCGTTTATAGTGCTTCACTAACTGATTGAAGCTAAATTCCGCAAACAAGGAGCCTTGAAACCTCTTAATCAAAAGAGCGAGACACATGTATGAGCTGTGGTGTAAACAACTCCGAATTCTGTATGAAACCAATCCTTTACATTTCTTTCTTGTGGTAATTTGCTTCTCGCAAATAACCTCTGTGAAATTTCAATAACAGATCGATATCCTGTACAATTTGTTCCTGTTTCATCAGGAGGGTGTGAAACTGTTTCATTTGTTCCACATTCATTGACTTAATATCAGATGGGAATTGTATTGAGAGCTTTATCGAAGCTCCCTGGAGTTCATTCTCTTCATATTCCTGTATTTTTCTATGAATTTGTGGAAGAATTGCTGTTTCGTAAATTTAATCGCTCGTAGGAAGCAAATTTGTTTTTGTCCTTTTGTCCTTTTTTCTCTTTTTTACCAAGAATCTTGCACAGTTCTTTTAGTTTGTCTTCAAATTTTTCCTTATCGTCATCATCATGAAACACTCTTTGCAATAGCCTGCTGTATTCCATTTTCTGAAAAAAACAGGTATTTTCTTAATATTTTCGGCCATAGCGAATCAGCGTTAATATAAAATACCCATCTGCTAGTTGTCGTTACTAAATCCAAGTTGGAATGGACGGCAAAGCTGTAGGCAGGCGATGATTACCCAAGCAAGGGCCTTGGCGTTGATGTCTTGCTCTTGACACCAGCTGTTATAAAGAGCAAGAGTTTGTTCGGGTGTCAACATATGTCTCAGACTATCAGGCACATCATCCAAACGATGGTAGATGTCGGCCTCCTGCGATGTTGCACTGCTTTCCTGCTGGGCCATGGACAATATTTGTCCGCCTTTGGATCAAAGAAGATATCGCAGAGTTGTTGGTAGTCCTCGGTTGCTTTGTAGAGCATCACCATTTCTTGGAGTGTGCCTACATCAGGGTTTTTCTCGATGCAACGCTTCAGCAAGTAAAGGTTGTCTATGTTTTTCGACCTTTTACGTGGTGGTTGGTCAGTGGGTGCTGGTCTTTTTTCTCCAGGTTGAGCTCCTTTCAGTAGAGCTGGATTCGTGCACGGCTTGGCAATTGGATCCGCCATGCTGTCCAGTTCTGTGGTCTGAGGAAATGTGTCGACCTGGCCATCGACGTCCAAGAGCGCATTAATGTTCTCAAGACAAAACGCGGAGTTTGCCCCGAGAAACGTTTTCTCTGAATCTTGCATCTGGTATAAGTATACCTTATCAGGCGTTGTCGTAACCTTGGAAACAAACATGCTGCAATCGAACTTCGTACAAGCCGTCTGAAGTGCACCGCGAAGTTCTTCAGATTCCTTGAGTTGGCAGTCGTTGATTCCACGATTACATGGTAGTGTGGACCCTTGCGTGCATGACATTTAACGTCTGGCACATCAGTTTCGTGTAGCCACAGCGCCACCTGGTTTGAGTTGAAGAACTCCTTCATTTTGTTTATTAGCGACTTGCCTTCGAAAGTCATATTCTTCAGAATGTCGCCTGGTGTGATCCACTTTAACACAGGAGTGGACAGCAGTTCTTCATCCTCCATAGGAGTATTAATCAAAAACCCATGGAGAGAATGTCTCTTCGGCTCACCGTCAGGGCCATAAACTTGCTTCATTGCCCTTAAAAGGGCACGGTCGGCAACTGGATGTGTCTCTCCGGGTGTCAAGACAATGTGATGAACCGACCGGTTTGCTTTTTGTAGATAGCTGAGCATGATGATTATCAGGGATGCAAAAATACTGTGCAGCTGTAATACTTCTGATGCAGATAAGGTAGTAAGTGATAGACGAGGCAGTGGGAAGCGATATATATACACATAAAGAGACGCCACGCTAAATCACATGACAGGAGACGCTTTCGTTCTGATTCGTTTATTTGTTTCAACCAATAAAATATCATGTTTGTTTCTCTCTTGTTCAGCCAATCAGATGTAGTTGGGTCCCACGTAAAAGTTTCCTTTTACATTTCCAATTACGCGCCTTCTTGTTCGTCTGCGTAGAAAAGGCGTACTGGTGCACTTGGTCGGTAGAAAACGTACAAAATTCCTTGGCGGGGTTTCTTGTACATCCGGCACATCCGGCTGCTCCCCGTTCACTACCCTTTCAAATATGATGTCGATTTCCTCTTCACTATCATAAATTTAATTGCGTCTTCATGTTTACCAGACATCTGAAAGCAAAAAATGGTAAAGACCATTAAACAAACTTATTGGAAAGAAACCAAAAACGGAGGTCTGAAGTTATAACAAGCAGCTGTGGAAAATAGTGTGACAACCGCAAGCTAGACCAAATTAGAAAAGATCCGAAAATAAAAAAAAAATTATCACAGTAAACAGCTAAATCAAACTCAAGAATTAGTTTTAGAAAAAAAATATTAGATTATGCTAATAATTAAAAAAAAAAAAATAAAACAAAAACAAATTGTTATTAAAGTCTAAAATGAGAAAAAAAAACAGAGTCTGAGAGATTTACCTCCCACAATAAATAAAACTTTAATGGATTTTAAAGAGTTTAGTAAGGAAAATGTTGAATGAATTCCTTACCTTTATTTCCAATTGAACATGAATGTAAAGATAGATGATAAGTTGCGCTGTCGACTTCAATATCAATATGTTTACATCGCCCTCTCTTCGCTCTGATCTCAGGCAAATGTCTCACGTGGTCCAAACGCTGGCCCTGGGGCAGGGATCTTTCTCCTGTACACATGCTTTGGAGCAAGGGGGTTATGTCTTCCCCAAGAGCTGGGTCTGCCAACTTTGGACGGCTTGATGAGCTGGTTGGACTGCATGACTTGGAATTTGGACAGTTTCATTGAGCTGATTTTCAGTAGACGGGCATGGTGTCTGTGTCTCAGCCAGACATTAACCACCCCCATCATGTTGAGGGGTATAGAAAAAAATGTACATATACCATCGCCTCGACTTGATGTAGTAACGATGCAAGGCGTTGAGAGAGTCGTGCAGGTCAATTCCGCCCATGAATTTGTTGTATTCAATCACAACAGCAGGGCATTCAACAGAAATCATGGACTTCTTATTTCTTGTCATATCTCTTCACTTTTGTCAATGGTTCAGGGCCAATGTATGAAGATAACAAGTCCACAGTCCTATTGTCAAACCAACGAACCACAACACATCCGATTTTGTTTCAACCAGTGAATCCACGGCACCACGACCAGCTTGTTTCATTCTTTCTGGCTTGATAGCTGACATTCCTTCAGGCGATTCATGCGCACAGTTTCCTACATAGTAGCTTCCCCTGTCTTTCAATCTTTTGACGAGGTTTAGAGACGTGAATTAAGTGTCCGCAAAGAGTTTGAAATTCTGCCCATCAGGTACGTTCTGAGTCATACTCAACACGACCTCTGAAGTCTTGCTGAGCTGACCGGGGTTTTGCTTTGCTGACCACTCGCCCCTTGGTACACATCAAACTCATAAAGTGTCCTGAAGCTCCCGCCGTCCCCAAAGCTTGAATCCCCATTTTATGAGGCTTGTTTCACGCATATACTGCTTCACGCTTGACACTCCCTTTGAAGAGCACCATTACTTCATCCACAGAACTGTGTTCTTCCTGTGGCAGTTTCTTCAGAGAATTCTGAAGCGAGTCCAACCATGGCCGAAGTCTCCACAGTTTGTCTGTCTTCTCTTCCTCACTGACTTCCAGGTTGTTCACAAAATGGACATGAGACATCAGTTTCTGAAATTTGTTTCTGGCCATATGATCAGCAATTCCGGCAATTCTCTCGTATCCTTGTCCCCAAAGGCTCGGACCGCGTAGCACTGGATGAGTCCCATGCGTAAACAAGGCCTATCAATAAATCAATCTCCAGTTTTGTTGTAGCCAATGGGTTTCCTGTTTTCTGAGTGTAATAGAAGATGTTTGTTCAGCAACATGTTCAATTGAGACTGTCAGTCACCATTTCTCTGGAAAATTCCAATGGTGTTTTCAGATTGGTTCAGGCTGCAGCTTCTGCATCTCCTTTGAAAGAAACGTCCGTTGGTTTTCGCCGAGGAACCTTCTGCCACACAATTTCATCCAAAGCCTGTGTGAGTTCTTCTTCAACATGCCTAGTCGTAGGCTGTCCAGTGGTGGAAGCTGTACTTGGTGTACGGATTTGACGTTGAACTGAAATCAGTGGTTCATCATCGTGGTGAATAGAGAAGAGGCGAGAAAGTGGAATGGCTTCCTCGCCAGACGTTTGTTTGGAGGACTCCTCCGGCGTTTTCTTTTCCTTGGGTGAAGGCCGAATCTCATCACCACTGTCATTGCTTTAGGAGGATGGGCAGTAATCACAGCCATCACTGTCACACTCAAATTCACTAACCGTTAGACCACTCAGTTCCAACAAATCATGTTCTGCCATCCTGTAGAAGAGACAATGAGTACATGTAGGAATATATATTTAAACATGGGGTTGCTTTATTCATTTTCGAACTTTAAAATCATTTTTTTTTCACAGTACAAAAAAACTGTTAAAAAATCCACAGTTCCCACAATGTTGCAAATTTGCAACATGTCGTGGCATTCCAACACATGCATTGCGACAACCTGCAGAAGAACAATGAGACCCAAATATAGGAACATTAGGAACACCATGTATATATACACATGCTATCATGTATTTGTTTTATTCATTTTCTACTTCAAAACAACTTTTTCATAGCGCAGAAACAATTCTTTGTTAAAACTCACAGATCCCATTGGTGCCAGCCAATGTACTTTCACAGGCTCTACAGCGGTCAATTATCTTTTCAATTGTAAAATAAGACTCAGATTACATACACACACTCTAAACTAGATTAGATTACACTAGATTGATAATAAAAATCATACGTGATTGTTGATTCAGTGTTGATTGAAAATCTGTGAAATCTCCTGTACCACTTCAGCTAAAAGTCAGGCGAAACAGGAAGTTGTGCAACAAAGAAAACAAGAGGAGGATCCGCGCCAATTCTATAGAGGGGGAGAACTCAGAAAACATAACCATGTACAGTAAGCACAGAGTGGAAGAACATTATGGTGCTTGCACAGAACAAGTAAGTTTATGTTGCTGATTTGCAACAGTGGGTACTAGAGGGTTAAAATGGCCATAGATTTGTTAAAGAAATGTATGGCTTACAGTGTTCCACTAAATGAACGGCATGTACGTGTAGTGTGATTCATCGCAACAAACAAAACCATATTTTTCAGACACAGAAGCATGGTAGTCATATCCACAAGAAATGGTATGAAATATTTAAGAAATTGATCTTAACATTTAAAGTTATTTACACCGGCAAACGTAAGTGCATTCTACCATTTTTTTTAATTAAATAATAATTATAATTTTTATGTCATAAATTTTTTTATGGTCCAGGTTCTTTCTTTTTTTTTTTTTTTTTAGTGGTTGACAACCGTTTTTCATGAAGATATGGAAATGAGACCAGTGATTTTCATGGTCACCTTCTTACTTTCTTTGATTTCAAAATTTTGTGCAGCTTTCTTAGACCTCCAACATGCTCCTCAGTTGCTTCATGAAGATACTGGCATCAGACCAGCGGTTTTCATGGTCACTTTCCTACCTCCATCTTCGATTTGAATATTTTTTTTTTTTTTTTTTTTTTTTTTTTTTTTTTTTTTTTTTTTTTTTTTTTTTTTTTTTTTTTTTTTTTTTTTTTTTTTTTTTTTTCGAAGATTCTTTAAGCCTCTGATATGCTCATGGGTTTCGTCTAATCTTTTATTTATCTTAAGTTAGAAAAAAAAAAGAAACTTGGTAAACTCAAGTTGCACTAGTTTAAAAACAGAACAAGCTAAATTAAGTGCATGCTTTTTGATTGAATGAATTCCTAGGTCAAGAGTTTGAAATTAATTTTATTTGCCTAAAATGACCCTCTTACTTTCTATCGTTCATTTTCTTACTGTGTAAAAAGGTTTCCAGATCCTATTCTATTTGTCACCGCCTAATGCTATGATCAGTTTCTCTCTTGTGGCTGCTTTTTGTTTCATTTTTCATCTGTCTGTCTACAGGATAAGACTGATGTTATGGTGGTTTGCCTTTCTGGCTCTCTTTCTTTCTTTTCTTGGGTTGCGAATTTTGCTTCCTGCAATAATTTATTCTCAAGAAATGAGAGAAGTCGCTTTGCAGATTTTCCTTACCGTGCTCCTGCATTGCACTTGTTACATCACTCAGGATATTTTTCTTTTTGCGGTGACAGATCTCAATTTCAGAATTAACTCATCCGTGAAGGATGAGAGAGTTTGCTGATTTACCTATCACTGCACTTGTCAGGTTACTCCGGAGATACCGTTTTGAACCACCACCAGTGCACCTTCCCTGAAAGATGACAAGTTTTGCAGTGTAGACTTCCCTTATCCGTCACATTTTTCATTCTGCTTATCAAGTCACTCAATATTTGAGATAGACATGTGTAATGTCATATGGAAATGAAACCAGCGATTTTCTTAGTCTTCTTCTGACCTCTGTGTTTGATTTGAATATCGTTTGAAGTTTCTTTAGACCTTTAACATGCTCATGGGTTTTATCTATCCTATTATTGATCAGAAAGTGGGGACAAAATCAGTGATATCAACTGTATTGGCATGAGATTAAAATTATAATAATGTAAATATAGCGTATAATTTTTGGTTCAAAGAATTCCTTGCACAAGAGGAATAATACTTTTGCTTAGTCTCACCTTTTCTAGGCGTATGTCTCTTTGTATATCTTTTTTTTTTTTGTCTCTCGAGGTCAATCTTTTTTTGAGCGTTTATTGACTTTTTGCTTGAACATTAGAGACCTCATCTTGAAGGTCCAGTGATTCAGCCTTCATGGCTAAATGAAAAAAAAAAATTAAAATAAAATTCTTCGTGAGTCTTTAATAAAAATAAATCTAAGCACTTTGAACAAGTTGTGTGAAGATAATGACGTCTTAAAATTCTCAGTAATTATTATGCTGCTTTCTAAAACTAGCGCAAGTTTTGTTTGATGTATTTCAAGCGATGCAAAAAGGACTGGTACACTGTATGGGAATTGGTGTTTGTGCTTGAAATCTTTCTGATTTCGTCTTAGCTGCTTCCAGCTTTTTTGAAAGTTTGATGACTTCCTGTTTTAAAAATTGAAACCTCATGTCTGAATTGAAAAGAAAATACCACCAGGCTGTTTCATGAGTCTTCAATAAATCCAAGCAATTTCAGCAAGTCTTTTGGCGATAAACGAATGGCTTGAAATTCTATAAATTGATCAGCACATGCTAAGCGTTCAGTTGAAGCAGCAGAACGTGTCGCTGTAGAGCTGCTCTCGTCTGGTTTTGTATTTGTCTGGTTTGTGATGTAACCTGCAGAAACAGACTTTGACACAGCAATCCTGTTTTTCTTCTACTGGCTGTTGTCTGGTTTGTGAAGTAACCTGCAGAAACAGACTTTGACACAGCAATCCTCTTTCTCGTCTACTGGCTGTTGTCTGGTTTGTTAAGTAACATGCAGAAGCAAACTTTGACACTAAAATAAAACTATACTGACCATCAACCAGTTAACTTCTCAGAGATACTGAATGATCGTACCATGAGGATCTGGGTGGTCCATGTAAGCTTCCTGAACCTGATGTGGCAACCGCATATGGCGCTGCACGTGCTATATGAACTTCCTGTATCTCATGATACACCTCCATTAGGTGTTGTTATGTGAACTTTTTGTATCAGATGATGCAGCAATATTCTTCCTCTTCTACTGGCTGTTGTTGTCTGGTGTGCGAATTAATTTGCAGTACAATATAACAGACTTTGAAATAGCAATCCTCTTTCTCTTTTACTGGCTGTTGTTATCTGGTTTCTGAAGTAACCTGCAGAATTATATAACAGACTTTGAAACAGCAATCTTCTTTCTCTTTTACTGGCTGTTGTTTGGTTTGTGAAGTAATCTACAGAAACAAACTTTGACACAGCAACCGTCTTCCTTTATTGCTTGTTGCTGTCTGCCTTTGAGTCGAAATTTCCCCAAAAGGAAACATTTATAGAAAGGTAGTAAGATTGGTTTCCCCCTCAAGTCGTCTCAAACCTCTAAGTGAAAACATCAGACTAAACACAGGACCATAAAAATAAAATTAGAAGGGTAAATTCTTACACAAATAAAATTATGGAAATCAAAACATTTGAACCTATGTTGCAAGGTAAAAAACTTTATACTATCAGCTTGTAGAACAAGCCAGGGTAGATCTAGTTTTTATAATGAACCTATACCGACCATACACCAGTTAACGTGTCAGAGGTACTGAACTTTCCTACAATAAGGATCTGGGTGGTCCATGTAAGCTTCCTGAAGCTGATGTGGCAACCGCATATGGCGCTGCACGTGCTATATGAACTTCTTGTATCTCATGATACACCTCCATGTGGTGCTGCATGCTATGCAGTCATCCTTTATCTATGTTTACTACCTGTATCTGATGATGCATTCCCCCATATGCAGTTGTTATATGAACTTCCTGTATCTGATGATACACCACCATGAGGCGTTGCTATGTTTACTACCTGTATCTGATGATGCAGTGCCATATATGCAGTTGTTATATGTGGCGTTGCTATATGAACTTCCTGTATCTGATGATACACCACCATGAGGCGTTGATGCTGATTTTGACGTCACTTTAGGTGATGTTTGTACAGCTGGTTGTTTCAAAACTGATGACAATATTGAAACAATGTTTTGTTATGCTCCAGGTGATGTGGAAATGACATTTATGGCTGTATCTGATCATGCATTCCCCCATGTGGCGTTGCTATATGCACTTCATCTATCCGATGATACACCACCATGAGGCGTTGCTGCTGATTTTGACGTCACTTTAGGTGATGTTAGTACAGCTGGTTGTTTCAAAACTGATGACTATGTTGAAAAAATGTTTTATTATGCCCCGGTTGTTGTGGAAATGACATTTATGACACAAAGTCAGTACTCCAAAATAGAATTTTAAAAAATCCGAGAAATTCAAATAGCATACAGTGCCTAAGTTCAATCCTCAAGCGAAGGCTTGGTAACAAATAACAATGCTCACGGCACGTAGGCCCACTCTCAATAAAATCCAAAACTGTACTGACCACTGGTCTTTCTAATCACTTCTTAAATAATATCAAGTCAGTCGGCAAAGTTCCTTGACAAAGAGTTCCCCGGTTTCCCCAATCTACGTTTAAACTTTCCCCCACAAAGGTCAACACCGACCGACGTGCAAAATTTCTCCCCGTCCAGCTGGACACGCGTTTCCCCAGAATATCTGTGCCCGACCGAGATCATAGAAACAGTCCGTCACATCAAAGCATCACGTAAACTGAGTACGACTAGTTGTTTCCCAAATTCCCCAAGTTCCCCAAATCAAAGTAAGTCCCAAGCCGACCTAAGAAAATCTTTTCTGGCCAGCTGGACAGGAACAAAAAGAATAGGTCAACTAGTCAATGTAATCATTACAACAAAGTATCTTACGAATTATTATAAGGTACCACAAGCTATTTTTTAAATTGTTTTGTGTGTCTATGTGATTAACAGAGCTTTAAAGGCCTTTGAAAATCATGAAATTTGCAAAAAAAAGTTTTGATATCGGACAACAAACAAAAAAGTTATGCAACTTTTAATTTTTGTGGGACTTGGAATATTTCGCCGAAGCGACAGCACAACACAAAACTCCAATTTTAACCACTCACAAAATTAAAAAAATTTTGCCAGCAGTCATGAAAAAGACAGAATGTGCACATCCAGACTACATAAAGACACTTGGAAAATATCAAAACTGTAGTGGTGAAAATAAAAAATCTATGGCATGATGAAAATAGAAAAAAAAATTGATAAAAATTACCCGACAAAACCAAAAAATAGTCTAAAAGCATGAAAAATTCCATTTTGGCAGGTCTGCCAATTATAGAATAACATAGCCACAGGTTTGAGAACTCTGTTATTGGCTCTTTGTGTGACAGAGGAAGCACTTAATTTTTTTCAGACATGCAAAAGTGATACAAGGTCTTCTTTTTTCATTACAAAATACAGCTCGCAGCAAAATTTGCCCTTCGGGAAAAAAAAAAGATAAAAAAAAAACGACAGGATTTGAGGTTTTTCTTCAATAACTTCAGAACCAATAAAGATATTACCTTGAAATTTTCACATAATATGCAACTTCTGGTGCTGATTTCAAAAATTGTTAGAACATTCAGAAACAATTAGTTCATATGTTAATTTACACATGGCTTATGTTGACTTTGAGAAATATATATTTGTCTGCATCAAAAATGTCGAAATAAATAAATATAATATCACATATGTTATATTACCAATGTCACAAAACTGAAGAAGGTTTTTAAAGCTTTAAATTGTATAGTAGAATGAAAAATACATAAATTGAATTGAAATCTTTTCATTGTTTGACATTATGACAAACTTTTTCTAAATCTTCACTCTCGGTAATGTGGCGAAGCAATCGCTCGTACAGCATTTTCTTATTATTCTTCAAAGTGATTTTCTCACCCCTCACCAAGCTTCTGAATCTGATTTGATCTTTCAATCTTTCCACAGCATTTGGGCCATTGTAGACCTGGTCTAATTCTTCTTTGCTGTCTATAACATGCAATTCACCAATAATGGCATCTAAAGCTTTCAAGCTTCTCTCCTTCATCTTGATGTCTTTCAATTCTCTCTCCCTCTTATTCTGCATTATTTTGGCTTGAATCTTTTGTTGTTGAACACTTGCTCGTTCATTCTGGTACTTCCTCCTCCACTGTGAACCATACTTTATTGCTTTCTTTACAATCTTCTTTGATGTACTGTTAGTCTGTTTTTTTTAAGCCAATTTGCTGTTCCATTATGTTTCCACATATTAGTGGTACATCTCACATGGAGGGAAGTGTTTCTCCTTTTATCTCAAATTTTGCACTTGCTTTCATTTAACTTCAGCCTGTGACAAAACATCCACAAAAAATCAGACTTCAATATGTTTCTAACCAATGGTGGATGTTCATATTCAGTTTTTGATACTGTCAGATGTGGTTCTACCTTGAGGCCTTCACAAAACATGGTTGCATCTCAACAGGAGTGTAAACAGCAGATCGTCTCTTAGACCTTCTTCCTTTGAGATTGCATGGGCTCAGATTCACTTTTTTCTATTGGATAATCCTTTACCTCTATCACTTCTCTTCATCTACCTCTCTTGACTCATTTTCAGTCTCTGTTGATTTGTCTTTCACCTCTGTTAACCCATGCTCCATTGTTGTCGATGTGGCTATGACCTGTGTTGACTCATCTTCAACCTCTGCCAATTCAATCTTTGTTTGAGCACCCACAGACATATCTTCTGTCACTGTTGAGCTTTATCCTCACCTCCTAAATTACTTTTTGTAATTGTAGTTGTACTTGTTCTAGTTGTAGTTGTACTTGTACTTGTTGTAGGTGTACTTCTAGTTGTACTTTTTTGTCGATGTAGTTGTATTAGTTCTTGTTGTAGTGGTACTTGTACTTGTACTTGTTGTAAATGTAGTTGCACTTCTACTTGTTGTACTTGTAGTTGTAGTTGTACTTGTTGTAGTTGTAGTTGTACTTGTTGCAGTTGTAGTTGTAATTGTAGTTGTACTTGTTGTAGTTGTTGTTGAAATTTTTGTAGCTGCAGTTGTACTTGTACTTGTTATAATTCTAGTTGTACTTGTTGTAATTGTAGTTATACTTGTTGTAGTTGTACTTGTACTTATACTTGTTTTAGTTGCAGTTGCACTTTTACTTGTTGTAGTTGTAGTTGTAGTTGTACTTGTTGTAGTTGTAGTTTTAATTGTAGTTTTACTTTTTATAACTGTAGTTGTACTTGTATTTGTTGTAGTTGTACTTGTACTTGTACTTTTTGTCGATGTAATTGTAGTTGTAATTGTTGTAGTTTTAGTTCTCCTTCTTGTAGTTGTAGTTGTTCTTGTACTTGTTGTAGTTGTAGTTGTACTTGTTCTAGTTGTAGTTGTAGTTGTACTTGTACTTGTTGTAGTTGTAATTGTTTTTTTTTGTATGTTGTAGTTGTACTTCTTGTAGTTGTAGTTGTACTTGTTGTAGTTGTACTTGTTGTAGTTGTAGTTGTACTTGTACTTGTTGTAGTTGTTGTTGTACTTGTACTTGTTGTAGTTCTAGTGGTAAATGTACTTGTTGTAGTTGTACTTGTTCTTGTTTTCTTGTAGTTTTACTTGTTTGTAATTGTAGTTGTTTTTGTAATTGTTGTAGTTGTAGTTGTACTTGTTGTAGTTGTAGTTGTACATGTACTTATTGAAGTTTACTTATACTTGAACTTGTTGTATTTGTAGTCGTAGTTGTACTTATTGTAGTTGTACTTGTAATTGTACTTGTTGTTATTGTACTTATACTTGTTGTAGTTGTAGTTGTACTTAATACAGTTGTAGTAGTACTTTTTGTAGTTTTAGTTGTACTTGTACTTGTTGTAGTTGTAGTTGTACTTGTTGTTGTTGTATTTGTACTTAATGTAGTTGTAGTTGTACACGTTGTAGTTGTAGTTGTACTTAATGTAGTTGTAGTTGTACTTGTTGAAGTTGTTGTGGCAGTTGTACTTGTTAAAGTTGTAGTTGTACTTGTACTTGTTGTAGTTGTGGTTCTACTTGTTGTAGTTGTAATTGTAATTGTTGTAGTTGTACTTGTACTTGTACTTGTTGTAGTTGTTGTTGTACTTGTTGTAGTTGTAGTTGTACTTCTTACAGTTGTAGTTGTACTTGCACTTTTACTTATTGTAGTTGTAGTTGTACTTCTTGTAGTTGTGTTTGTACTTGTACTTGTACTTGTTTTAGTTGTACTTGTTCTAGTTGTAGTTGTACTTGTTCTATATGTAGTTGTACTTGTACTTGTTGTAGTTGTACTTGTACCTGTTGTAGTTGTAGTTGTACTTTTTTAGTTGTAGTTGTACTTCTTTTTCGTTGTATTTGTACTTGCACTTATATTTGTTGTAGTTGTAGTTGTACTTGTTGTAGTTGAAGTTGTAGTTGTACTTGTTGTACTTGTAGTTGTACTTCTTCAAGTTGTAGTTCTACTTCTTATAGTTGTGGTTGTTCTTGTAGTTGTTGTAGTTTTAATTGTAGTTGTACTTGTTGTAGTTGTAGTTGTATTTGTACTTTTTGTAGTTGTAATTGTACTTGATGCAGTTGCAGTTGTAGTTCAACTTGTACTAGCTGTAGTTGTACTTGTACTTCTTATAGTTCTAGTTGTACTTGTTGTAGTTGTAGTTGTCCTTCTTGTAGTTGTAGTTGTACTTGTACCTGTTGTAGTTATAGTTGTACTTTTTATAGTTGTAGTTGTAGTTGTACTTGTTGTAGTTATAGTTGTACTTGTTCTAGTTGTAGTTGATTTTGTACATGTACTTTTTGGAGTTGTAGTTTTAAATGTACTTGTTGTAGTTGTAGTTGTACTTGATGCAGTTGCAGTTTTACTTGTTGTAGTTGTAGAAATACGTGTACTTGTTTTAGTTGAAGTTAAACTTGTTGTAGTTGTAGGAATACTTGTACTTGTTGCAGTTGGAGTTAGACTTGTTGTAGTTGTAGATGTCCTTGTACTTGTTATAGTTGTAGTGTAGTTGTACTTGTTGTAGTTGTAGTTGTACTTGGTGTAGTTGTAGTTGTACTTTTACTTGTTTTAGTTGTAGTTGTACTTGTACTTGTTGTATTTGTAGTTGTAGTTGTACTTGTTGTAGTTGTAGTTGTAGTTGTATTGTTGTAGTTGTAGTTGTACTTGTTTTAGTTCTAGTTGTACTTGTACTGGTTGTAGTTGTATTTTTTCTTGTTGTAGTTGTAGTTGTAGTTGTTGTAGTTGTAGTTTTAGTTGTACTTGTTTTAGTTGAAGTTTTACATTATTTGTTGGAGTTCTAGTTGTAGCTGTAGTTGTACTTGTTGTATATGTAGTTGTAGTTTTACTTGTTGTAGTTGTAGTTGTACTTGTTGTAGTTCTAGTTGTAGTTGTAATTGTTGTAGTTGTAGTTGTACTTGTTGTAGCTGTAGTTGTTCTTCTACTTTTTTGTAGTTATAGTTGAACTTGTTACAGTTGTAGTTATACTTTTACTTGTTTTAGTTGTAGTTGTAGTTGTACTTGTTGTAATTCTAGTTGTAACTGTACTTGTTGTTGTTGTATTTGTAATTCTTGTAGTTGTAGTTGTTTTTGTTGCAGTTGTAGTTGTACTTGTACTTGTTGTAATTGTACTTTACTTCTTGTAGTTGTAGTTGTACTTTCACTTCTACTTGTTGTATTTGTAGTTGTTCTTGTTGTAGTTGTAGTTGTAGTTGTACTTGTAAAGGTTGTAGTTGTAGTTGTTCCGGATGTAGTTATACTTGTTCTAGTTGTAGTTGTACTTGTATTTGTTGTAGTTGTACGTGTACTTGTACTTGTTGGCATTGGAGTTTTACTTGTTTTAATTGGAGTTGTACTCGTTGTACTTGTAGTTGTACTTGTACTTTTTGTAGTTGTAGTTGTACTTGTTATAATTGTAGTTGTACTTGTTTTAGTTGTAGTTGTACTTGCACTTGTACTTGTTGTATTTGTAGTGTACTTGTTATAATTGTAGTTGTAGTTCTACTTGTTCTACTTGTAGTTGTACTTATTCAAGTTGTAGTTCAACTTCTTTTATTTGTAGTTGTACTTGTAGTTGTTGTAGTTCTAGTTGTACTTGTATTTGTGATAGTTGTAGTTGTACTTCTTGTAGTTTTAAATATATTTGTACTTGTTGTAGTTTTAGTTGTACTTCTACTTGTAAGTGTTGTAGTTTTAGTTGTACTTATTGTAGTTGTAGTTGTAGTTGTACTTGTTGTAGTTGTAGTTGTACTTGTATTTGTACTTGTTGTAGTTGTAGTTGTATTTGTAAATCTTGTGGTTGTAATTGTACTTGTTGTAGTTTTAGTTCTGGTAGAACTTGTTGTAGCTGTACTTGTACTTGTTTTTGTTATAGTTGTAGTTGTACTTGTTGTAATTGTAGTTGTACTTCTTTTAGTTGTAGTTGTATTTCTTGTAGTTGTAGTTGTACTTGTTCTTGTTGTACTTGTATTTGTAGTTGTATTTTTATAGTTCTAGTTGTACTTGTTGTAATTGTAGTTGTACTTGTTGTACTTGTAGTTGTACTTGGGATAGTTGTAGGATTACTTGTACTTGTTGTAGTTATAGTTGTACTTGTAGTTGTTGTAGTTGTAGTTGTAGTTGTACTTGTACTTGTTGTAGTTGTACTTGTTGTAGTTGTAGTTGTACTTGTTGTAGCTGTAGTTGTACTTGTACTTGTACTTGTTTTGGTTGTACTTGTATTTGTAGTTGTAGTTTTACTTTTTCTTGTTGTAGCTGTAGTTGAACTTGTTGTAGTTGTTGTTGTAGTTGTATTTGTTGTAATTGTAGTTATACTTGTTGTAGTTGTAGTTGTAGTTGTACTTATTGCAGTTGTAGTTGTAGTTGTACTTGTAGTTAAAGTTGTACTTGTTGTAGTTGTAATTGTACTTGTTGTAGTTGTAGTTGTACTTGTTGTAGTAGTTGTACTTTTACTTGTACTTTTTGTAGTTGTAGTTGTAATTGTTGTAGTTGTAGTTGTACTTGTACTTGTTGTAGTTGTAGTTGTAGTTGTAGTTGTACTTGTTGTAGTTGTAGTTGTACTTGTTGTAGTTGTAGTTGTACTTGTACTTGTTGTAGTTGTTCTTGAAGTTGTACTTGTTGTAGTTGTAGTTGTAGTTGTATTTGTTGTAGTTGTAGTTGTACTTGTTGTAGTTGTACTTGTTGTAGTTGTACTTGTACTTGTTGTAGTTGTAGTTGTACTTGTACTTGTTGTAGTTGTAATTCCAGTTGTTGTAGTTGTAGATTTACTAGTTCTAGTTGTAGTTATAGTTGTACTTGTTGTAGTTGTAGTTGTAGTTGTACTTCTTGTAATTGTAGTTGTACTTGTTGTAATTGTAGTTGTACATGTACTTGTACTTGTAGTTCTACTTGTAAATGTAGTTTTTTGTAATTGTTGTTGTTGTTGTTATTGTACTTGTTGTAGTTTTAGTTGTACTTGTACTTGTTGTAATTGTTGTTTTACCTGGATTGTTGTAGTTGTAGTTGTTTTTGTAATTGTTGTAGTTGTGTTTGTATTTGTTGTAATTGTAGTTGAACTTGTACTTGTTGTAGTTGTACTGTACTTATACTTGTTGTAGTTGTAGTTGTAGTTGTACTTGTTCTAGTTGTAGTTGTACTTGTTCTAGTTGTTGTTGTACTTGTACTTGTAATAGTTGTACTTGTGTTTGTACTTGTTGTAGTTGTAGTTGTATTTGTAGTTGTAGTTGTACTTGTATTAGTTGTAGTTGTACTTGTACTTGTTGTAGTTGTAGTTGTACTTGTACTTGTTGTAGTTGTAGTTGTACTTGTTTTTGTTGTAGTTGTACTTGTACTTTTGTAGTTGTAGCTGTACTTGTCGTAGTTGTAGTTGTACTTGTTGTAGTTGTAGTTGTATTTGTACTTGTTTTAGTTGTAGTTGCAGTTGTCGTTGTTCTTGTTGTAGTTCTAGTTGTACTTCTTGAAATTGTAGTTGTACTTGTACTTGTTGTAGTTGTAGTTGTACTTGTATGTGTTGTATTTGTAGTTGTAGTAATACTAGTACTTCTTGTAGTTGTAGTTGTAGTAGTTGTAGTTATAGTTGTAGTTGTAGTAGTTGTAGTTGTAATTATTGTACTTGTTGTAGTTGTTGCTGTATTTGTTGTTGTAGTTGTAGTTGTACTTTTAGTTGTAGTAGTTGTAGTTGTATTTGTACTTGTTGTAGTTGTAGTTGCACTTTTACTTGTTGTAGTTGTAGTTGTACTTGTACTTGTTGTAGTTGTAGTTGAACGTGTTGTAGCTTTAGTTGTACTTGTACTTGTTGTACTTGTAATTCCACTTGTTGTAGTTGTAGATTTACTAGTTCTAGTTGTATTTTTAGTTGTACTTGTTGTAGTTGTAGTTCTAGTTGTACGTGTTATAGTTGTAGTTGTAGTTGTTTTGGTTGTAGTTGTACTTGTACTTGTTGTAGTGTAGTAGTACTTCTTGTAGTATTAGTTGTACTTGTTGTAGATGTAGTTGTAGTTGTACTTGTACTTCTACTTTTTGTAACTATAGGAATACTTGTACTTCTTGTAGTTGGAGTAAGACTTGTTGTCCTTGTATGTACTTGTACTTGTTATAGTTGTAGTTGTAGTTGTACTTGTACTTGTTGTAGTTGTAGTTGTACTTGTTGTTGTTGTATTTGTACTTGTTTTTCTTGTAGTTGTAGTTTTGGTTGTAGTAGTACTTGTTGTAATTTTACTTGTACTTGTTGTAGTTGTAGTTGTAGTTGTACTTGGTGTACTTGTAGTTGTACTTGTTATTGTTGTAGTTGTAGTTATAGTTGTACTATTTGTAGTTGTAGTTGTAGTTGCACTTGTTGTAGTTGCAGTTGTACTTGTTGTAGTTTTAGTTGTACTTGTACTTGTTGTAATTGTAGTTTTAGTTGCACTTGTTGTAGTTGTAGTTGTTTTTGTAATTGTTGTAGTTGTCGTGTATAATTGTACTTGAACTTGTACTTCTTGTAGTTGTAGTTGTACTTGTAGTTCTGGTAGTTGTAGTTGTAGTTGTACTTGTACTTGTTGTAGTTGTAGTTCTACTTGTTGTATTTGCAGTTGTATCTGTACTAGTTGTAGTTGTAGTTGTAGTTTTTGTAGTTGTAGTTTTACTTCTTGTAGTTGTACTTCTTGTAGTTGTATTTCTTTTTGTTGTTTTTGTATTTGTACTTGTACTTGTTGTAATTGTAGGTGTAGTTGTACTTGTTGTATTTGTTTATGTACTTGTACTTGTTGTAGTTTTAGTTGTATTTGTACTTGTTGTAGTTGTAGTTTTAGTTGTACTTGTTGTAGTTGTAGTTGTACTTGTTGTAGTTGTAGTTGTACTTGTAGTTGTACCTGTTGTAGTTGTATGTGTACTTGTACTTGTAGTTGTAGTTGTATTTGTAATTGTTGTAGTTTAATGTAGTTGTAGTTGTAGTTATAATTGTACTTGTTGTAGTTGTAGTTGTACTTGTACTTGTTGTAGTTGTAGTTGTACTTGTTGTAGTTGTAGTTGTAATTGTACTTGTTGTAGTTGTAGTTGTAGTTGTAGTTGTAATTGTTGTAGTTGTAGTTGTACTTGTTGTAGTTGTATTTATACTTGTACTTGTTGTAATTGTAGTTGTACTTGTTGTAGTTGTAGTTGTAGTTGTACTTGTTGTAGTTGTAGTTGTACTTGTTGTTGTTGTAGTTGTAGTTGTAATTGTACTTATTGTTGTTGTATTTGTAGTTGTACTTGTACTTGTTGTAGTTGCAGTTTTAGTTGTACTTGTTATAGTTGTAGTTGTGGTTGTACTTGTACTTGTTGTTGTTGTAGTTGTAGTTGTTTTGTTGTAGTTGTACTTGTACTTGTTATAGTTGTACTTGTACTTGTACTTGTTTGATTTGTAGTTGTACTTATACTTGTACTTCTTTTAGTTGTAGTTGTACTTGTTGTATTTGTAGTTGTACTTCTACTTGTTCTAGTTATAGTTGAACTTTTACTTTTTGTAGTTGTAGTTGTACTTGTACTTGTTTTAGCTGTAGTTGTCCATGTACATTTTGTAGTTGTATTTGTACTTGTACTTGTAGTTGTAGTTGTAGTTGTAGTTGTTCTTCTATTTGTTGTAGTTGTAATTGTCCTTGTTGTAGTTGTAGTTGGAAAATTATTTGTTGTAGTTGTAGTTGTACTTGTATTTGTTGTTGGTGTAGTTGTAGTTGTACTTGTTGGAGTTGAAGTTTTACTTGTTGTTGTTGTAGTTCTTGTTGTAGTTGTAGTTGTACTTGTAGGTGTTGTAGTCGTAGTTGTATATGTTGTAAGTGATTTGTACTTGTACTTGTACTTCTTGTAATTGTAGTTGTACTTGTTGTAGTTGTAGTTGTATTTGTACTTCTTGTAGTTCTAGTTGTACTTGTACATGTTTTAGTTGCAGTTATGATTGTACTTGTTGAAGTTGTAGTTGTACTAGTTGTAGTTGTAGTTGTTTTTGTAATTGTTGTAGTTGTAGTTGTACTTGTCAGAGTTGTAGTTGTACTTGTACTTGTTGTCTTTGTACTTGTACTTGTACTTGTTGTAGTTGTAGTTGTAGTTGTACTTGTTGTAGTTGGAATTGTACTTGTTGCAGTTTTAGTTGTACTTGTACTTGTTGCAGTTGTACTTGTTGTAATTGTACTTATACTTTTTGTAGTTGTAGTTGTACTTGTACTTCTTGTAGTTATACTTGTACTTGTTTCAGTTCCATTTGTACTTGTTGTAGTTGTAGTTGTAGTTGTAGTTGTATTTTTATTTGATGTAGTTGTACTTGTACTTGTTTTAGTTTTAGTTGTAGTTTTATTTCTTCTTGTACTTGTAGTTGTACTTGTACTTGTTTTAGTTGTAGTTGTACTTGTTGTAGTTTTAGTTGTACTTGTACTTGTTGTAGTTGTAGTTGTAGTTCTAATTGTACTTGTTGTAGTTAAATTTGTACTTGTAGTTGTTTGTTGTTCTTGTTGTAGTTGTACTTGTACTTCTTGTAGTTGTAGTTGTACTTGTAAATGTAGTTTTAGTTGTTGTAGTGATAGTTGTAGTTGTACTTGTTGTATTTATAGTTACGACTGTACTTGTTGTAGTTGTAGCTGTAGTTTTGTACTTATTATAGTTGTAGTTGTGATTTTATTGTTGTAGTTGTAGTTGTATTTCTTGTAGTTGTAGTTGTAGTTGTACTTTAAGTATTGTAGTTGTAGTTGTACTTGTATTTGTTGTAGTTGTAGTTTTAGTTGTACTTCTTGTAGTTGTAGTTGTAATTGTACTAGTTGTTATTATATTTTGTACTTGTACTTGTTAAAGTTGTACTTGTACTTGTTGCATTTTTAGTTGTTCTTGTTGTAGTTGTAGTTCTACTTGATGTAACTGTAGTTGTCCTTGTTCTAGTTGTAGTTGTGTTTGTTCTAGCTGTAGTTGTACTTCTTGTACTTGTAGTTATAGTTGTACTTGTTGTTTTTGTAGTTGTACTTGTAGTTGTACTTCTTGTAGTTGTAGTTGTACTTGTACTTGTACTTTTTGTAGATTTAATTGTACTTGTAATCCTTGTGGTTGTAGTTGTACTTGTTGTAACTGTAGTTGTACTGTTGTAGTTTTAGTTCTACTTGTACTTGTTCTCGTTGTAGTTGTACTTGTTGTAGTTGTAGTTGTACTTCTTGTAATTGTAGTTGTAGCTGTACTGGTTGTATTTGTAGTTGTAGTTGTACTTTTACTTGTACTTGTTGTTATTGTAGTGTACTTGTTGTAGGTTTAGTTGTACTTGTACTTATACTTGTTGTACTTGTAGTTGTAATTGTAGTTGTACTTGTTGTAGTTGTATTTGTACTTGTTGTATTTTTAGTTGTACATGTACTTGTTGTAGTTTTACTGGTCTTGTACTTCTTGTAGTTGTACTTGTATTTGTTGTAGTTGTACATTTACTTGTTCTTGTTGTAGTTGTACTGTACTTGTTGTAGTTGTACTTGCACTTATACATGTTGAAGATGTACTTGACCTTGTACTTGTTGTTGATGCAGTTGTATTTGTAGTTGTACTTTTACTTAATATAGTTGTAGTTGTACTTGTACTATTTTTAGTTGTACTTGTACATGTTGTAGTTATTGTTGTACTTGTACTTGTTGTATTTGTAGTTGTACTTGTACTTGTTCTAGATGCATTTGTATTTATACTTGTTGTAGTTGTACTTGTTCTTGTATTTATAGTACTTGTTGTTGTGAATGTACTTGTTCTTCTTGTAGTTGTAATTGTACTTTTACTTTTTGTATTTGTACTTGTACTTATACTTGTTGTAGTTGTACTTGTACTTGCTGTAGTTGTACTTGTACTACTACCTGTTGTAGTTGTAATTGTACTTGTAGTTGTTTTTGTTGTAGTTGTAGTTGTATTTTTACTTGTTGCAGTTGTAGTTGTACTTGTTGTAGTTGGAGTTGTACTTGTTCAGGTTGTAGTTCTACTTGTACTTGTTGTAGCTGTAGTTATACTTGTTGTAGTTGTAGTTGTACTTGTTGTAGTTGCAGTTGTACTTCCACTTGTACTATTTGTATTTGTACTTACTTGTACTTGTTGTAGTTGTAGTTGTACTTGATGTAGTTGTAGTTGTGCTTGTTCTAGTTGTAGTTGTACTTGTACTTGTTGTAGTTTTAGTTGTACTTGTACTTGTTGTAGATGTAGTTGTAGTTGTACTTGTTGTAATAGAAGTTGTAGTTGAACTTGTTGTAGGTGTAGTTTTACTTGTACTTTTTGTTGTTGTAGTTGCACTTGTACTTGTACTTGTTGTAGTTGTAGTTGTACTTTTTGTAGTTGTACTTGTTGTAGTTGTAGTTGAACTTGTACTTTTTGTAGTTGTAGTTGTACTTGTTGTGGTTGTAGTTGTACTTGTAGTTGTGGTTGTAGTTGTACTTGTTGTAGATGTAGTTGTACTTGTTGTAGTTGTAGTTGTGGTTGTATTTTTGAAATTGTAGTTGTAGCTGTACTTGTAGTTCTAGTTATACTTGTACTTGTTGTAGTTGTAGTTATACTTGTACTTGTTGTACTTGTAGTTGTACTTGTACTTGTTGTAGTTGTAGTTGTACCTGTTCGTGTTGTACTTGTGTTTGTATTTTGTACTTGCAGTTGTACTTTTACTTTTACTTGTTTTAGTTGTTGTTGTAATTGTAGTTGTACTTGTTGTAGTTTTAGTTGTAGTTGTACTTGTTGTAGTTGTATTGATTGTAGTTGTATTTGTACTTAGTGTAGTTGTAGTTGTGCTTGTAGTTTTACTTTTTGTAGTTGTATTTGTACTTGTTGTAGTTGTACTTGTACTTGTTTTAGTTGCACTTTACTTGTACTTGTTGTAGTTGTAGTTGTACTTATTTTAATTGTAGTTGTACTTGTACTTGTTGTAAGTTTAATTGTACTTGTTGTAGTTTTAGTTTTACTTGTTATTGATGTACTTGTACTTGTTTGTAGTTGTAGTTGTACTTGTTTTAATTATAGTTGTACTTGTACTTGTTGTAGTTTTAGTTGTAATTGTTATAGTTTTAGTTGTACTTGTACTTGTTGTAGTTGTAGTTTTAGTTGTACTTGTACTTGTTGTAGTTGTAGTTGTAGTTGTACTTGTTGTAGTTGTAGTTGTACTTGTTGTAGTTTAAGTTGTACTGGTACTTGTTGTAGTTGTACATACTTATGATTCTTTCTCTCTAACTGTTTCGCTATTTCTTTGTTCTCTCACTCATTCTTAGTCGTACACTATTTCTCTCTCTTTTGCTTTTTTTTTCTTTTTTTGCAATTTTTCCCCCACTTAAGATAAATATTTTTTTTTCTTTTGTCTTTGTTCATTATCTTTCTCTGTAATTGTATGTCTAAACACGCAAGAGGCACTCAAGGTCAGACAAAAAATAACAAAAAACAATGCCGTGTCTAAAAACTGAACAAACTCACTCCTAGATACAAAGGGCAACTATTTCAAGTTAATCAGTTATAGCATAGAGTTACATATCTTAAAATATTTACGTCATGGAATCACGGTTGATCTGAACAAATTAAAATATTCATCTCACTACGTATCATGACACAGAATGGTGGTCAGTTGAAGCAATGAGAGTCCACACATCAACATCTTAATTAACGGGAACAAACTCAAGCAAAGGGATCAATTTAAATACTTGGCTTCTTTAATATGAAGTGATGGACGTAACTTACTCAAAAAGTGCATCAAGAATAGCGCAAGATTACGCATAAATAGAATACATTAACGCCAGGCAACCTTTTTTGGCCATGGGATGAAAAGAGAGAGACTAGAGCATCTTGTGACGACTGGAATGATTATAGGAAAAAGCAGCAGGGGAAACAGCATCAAAAGATGTTGGATGGACTAACAAAGTGGCTCAAAAAAGGATGAGTGATAGAAGCGCTGAAAGCGACATGAGATAGAGATGCGTGCAAAGTCATGACCGCCTACGCTAAAGAGCACGGCAGTGAAAAACTGCTTGGACAGTTGCGTGAGACGCTTGCAGTATGTAAAAATCAACTGATCAAAGCTGCTCTTATGGCATGTAACAATTAAACCGCCATAACAATACCTTTGGGACAATGATGAGGTCCACAGACAGGAATCCAACACAATCGCCAGAGAGACTAAGTCAAAAGTCGCTTTTTCCTGATTGCTGAAGATAAGTGAGATTGGGGCAGATGCTACTTTTGTTCTGACTTTGGTTTAACAAAGGCTTAAAGTACAGCTTAAATGCGACAGATTTCTTCTCAGTACATGTAGTAATAAAGCCCAGAGCACACAATAGATGTGGTTCCAGGTTGATTTTTTGTATGTCAATACAATTCATAGTCAACATTTAGTAATATCTCCAAAAGTTCACTCCAAGATTAAGTGAAAGCAGATTTTAATTTAGCGTTTAGTACGTTCAAAATTATATAAAAAACGAAACAACAACAACAACAACAACAACAATAATAGTAATAATAATAATATAATAATAATAATAATAATAATAATAATAATAATGATAATAATAATAATAATAATAATAATAATAATAATAATAATAATAATAATAATAATAATAATAATAATAATAATAATAATAATAATAATAATAATAATAATAATAATAATAATAATAATAATAATAATAATAATAATAATAATAATAATAATAATAATAATAATAATAATAATAGTAATGAATAGTCACGTGTACCCCAAATGTATGAAATGGGATCCAAAAGGACGATTTCCGTACTTTATCAATCAAAAAAATCTCTCTATCCTTCATAAATACACTGAATAACTTGCGGAGCGCGTCATGCATTATGAAGAACGCTGCTATTGCACCCAAATCAACCCGAAATTTATAGCCTATAAACGAGATACTTGGAAATAACAAAAACAAAAAAATAGCGACTCACAGTTATAGAGGAGCACTCATTAATAGGTTAATTTAGAAAGGGGCATAAAGATAAACAGAATATTAAAAAATGTAAGAAAAGATGCAAAGATGAAAGAGAGAGAGAGAGAGAGAGAGAGAGAGAGAGAGAGAGAGAGAGAGAGAGAGAGAGAGAGAGAGAGAGAGAGAGAGAGAGAGAGAGAGAGAGAGAGAGAGAGAGATGACGGCGCCCAAATAGGCAAACCCCATAGAGGGGCGTGGAGGGTTTCAGCCGGCATATTTTCTCAGGATTTATTTTATTTTTTTTTAATAACAAAAGAGGAGTACAACAATAAAACAAAAAAATAAAAGGGGGTGAAGGTTTCCAGCCACGATCCTCCGCCATATAGGCACTCTCGGTATCGCCTACTCATCCAACACCACATTGACGAAGTACCCTAGTCGCCGGTACCTCTGAGGAGGTTGTGGTTCTCACACACCCGTCCGACAAAACTTCCCTCCCAGCATCTATTCTCCAATGTATAACGAGTGTATTATGGGAGGAGCCACACCAGACCCAAGGCATACATGACGACTGGCGCGCGCCGTCATAGCGTGTGGACCTTGACCGTTTTACGGGTCTTAACACCGTTAGGGATTAGAGCCAGTTCTTGGTTCGTTACCTAGCCAAGCTTACAATCTATTAACAATTGGAGGGCTTTATATAGTGACCTATTGGGAAGTCCAATTTAATGCAGTTTACTTAGAGTGCATATTGATGGATTGTACTAATTAATTTAATTAATTAACTTGGTTAGAGCTGTTAAATTTGACAAAATTGGAAAGCCATTTTGTTTACCTCAATTAAAAAAATGGTTTTGTGACATTTACTCATGATTTCTTCATAACAAAAAATTTCACCCTCTTAACGTTGCTGTTACAGACAAGTCACTCAAAGTAACAATGGCCTCCACTGTGTTTACATCAGTGAACTTGTTTACATAATGAACGAACTACTGAGTACTAGTCAGGCTGTCTTCCACCCTAGCCAGAATATTGGAGAAACACTGCTTCCTTTTATCTTTTCCAACTAAAATATTTCTATGTCTGTAGCTTATGTCTGCAAACGTTTTCACGAGTTGGTTTTAACACAAATATACAAAGAAAGGATTTTCTCCGTGTTTCAACTTTATGTTGTCATTTTCAAATTCTCTTTCCAACCATTTTGTCTTTTATGAAGCCTTAAAAATACATGTTTCTTAGTCTCAGGAGAAACTGAAAATTCACGTTCTTACTTCTTTACTTATCACATAGCCAGGCCCCTTTGCTCTCTCTCTCTCTCTCTCTCTCTCTCTCTCTCTCTCTCTCTCTCTCTCTCTCTCTCTCTCTCTCTCTCTCTCTCTCTCTCTCTCTCTCTTTTTTTATAGTTACTGATGTGTGTTTTGCAACCTCATATTGAAAATTGAAAGAGAAGAGGAAAACAAAACAAAACAACAAAACAAAAAACTAAAGCAGTTCGGAAAAAGGCATGTGTGTAGAGACGACCCTTACACATAATAATAGGTAAACTAGATATGGGACAATCAGGATAACCCCCTCCCCCTCTGTCCCACTCCTGAAATCTCCATATCTACTCAACCGACAATCATTCCTCTCCGCATAGTTCCTCAATCGTCTGTTGGTTTTACTTCATCCCTCGATCTTTTTCAAATTGCTTGTCCTCTCTTTATATCAGAAGAAAATCGCCACATTTTCCTCTCTGTTATACCTCTTTTTTCTTCCATTGTCCATCATAATTCCTATTCCACTTTATGATTTTGCCCTAACTTTATCTAATATATATATTTTTATATAAATCAAAAGCGACATCCACCTCTTGATCCCTGCTGACAAGACAAACAACTATTATAAACTCAATAAAGAACAAAATGAAAACCTCATAACTAAAAATATACAGAAATAATACACGAAATCTAACAAAACCATTCAATCGCAAATCACAGTGAAGCACAAATGAAATGCAGAGTGACTTGAACTCAATGACAGAATTAATACTATACAGTCAAGAGAGAAGCATATTACCCTCAAAGACAACAAGACAAATTTTAAAAATAAACCAAGCTGCAGACCCATAAACCATTGCAAGCCTGAACTGACAGGAATCAGCGAGCAAATTGTAGAGAAAATTGTTCTCGATATCAAATCAAAGACAAGCATCAACTCGTGGAAAAATACAAAAGATGTAATAGACTAGTTCAACAACATTGACAAAAAGAAAAGCCACACAATGATTTGCTTTGGCATATGTGATTTCTATCCATCCATATCGAACATATGCACAGCAATTTGCCTCAAAATGAACAAGCCCACATAATCAAACACACCATGAAATTTATGTTATACAAGGACGGAAACGCATGGTGTAAAAAAAAACGTTCCTGAAGCCATGGGAATTTTTTTTTTCGAGAGAAAGATGAAGAGGAAAAAGATAAATTTCATTATGCTTAAGCTAGTATTGACTACACGTAAGAATTTTACACATGTATTCATTCTAGCACAATCTGACCTACACGTATTTAGCTTGGGTGCAAGACAAATGTCATAACCAATTTCTACAGATTTTTCACATAAATGGAGGGATTCACTTCAGATAGCTATCATGTTTTAGGTTGTTTTTTTCTTTATTCATGCCTTATTGTTCATTAGAAATACACTGTATATGACATCTTCATAAAGAGTCTGTCAGATAAAAAAATTTGAATTTGAAAAAAAAGCTCTTTAGTCTAACTTTTTCAAAATCAACGGAGCTGAAAATGTAAAAAAAAATGATATCTCATCAGATCAGAGAACACTTATATTTTCGGACAATTTTCACCCCTAAAAGTTTAGAAAAGTTATAAGTGTTGTAAATTCGAATGTTTTTCAATGAGATAACAGCAAAATGCATTCATTATTTGTGGAGGTGGGGCAGAAGATGTATCACAGATGACAAGATTAAATACTTTTAAAATATTCATAATTACTAAAGCAGCAAGAAAAAAACTCCACAAAAACATGCAGTTTAAAATGAGACAAAAGCCTGGTTATACATATTTCAAATCAGAACACTTTTTAGGTGCACATTTAATATGCGATAGCGTCATACATAAAATTAATCCATAAATTAACAATACCATAACCCTCTTCTATTCGATCGACAAATTTAAAAGAATACATAAATTCTCAACAACATTTAAGTCAGAACCAGCCAAGAGCTCCATATCAGATAATCATCTTACTTGTCTCCCAAACTGTCACAATTCCATTTGGGCACAAAACTAGACTGACTGTCCCTTCCCACACAAAACAGATTGCAGACTTAAATATGTCCTCGTCAATACCGTATACAATAGCAAATTTGCGATAGGATGCAATACTTTTAGCAAAGATCTCTTTAAGTGATGTATGCTCAAAGGCCGCAAGTTAATATTGACCGCTCTATGTCTTATCTAGCAGGAAGGTCCATTAAAACTTTACCTTAAAATATTTCGATTTTCTTAAATTTTCTATGACTGGAAAAAAATGAGAGTACTTTTCAAGAGTAGGTACAAAAGATGATCCAACAGAACTAATATTTGATCAACTAAGATTGGTTCTCAGTGCAATGTGGATGCAAAGGAATGTTAAATTAAATGCCACAGATTTTGATGGATTTAAAAAGAAAAGAAAAAAACCATTGAAAATGAGAAAGCTGAAGATTTTTTAATGGCGTAGAATCTCTAAAACATTCCTTTCCTTGATTATTTCAATTCAGGCAACTCTCATCTCATTCCACAAAAAAATGAAAAGCCATTATTTAGAGTTAAGAGTCAACAATCTAGTTGGATTTTCTGTCACAATTTTGTCCTAAAAATTGATAAAAAAAAAAAATTACATCAATAGTAAAGGCCATAGTTTCCTTCCATATTATTGCTAAATGAACCTTCTTCTATAAGAATCAGAAAACCCTCTGCCTTTTGCCAAGTAAATACTCTGCTCAAGTCCAGGGGTAGATGGTGTCAGGGGAAATTGGAGTGGGAGGATACTTTGGCAGTTGGCCTAGCCTCAGGTGTATTTACTTCAGATGTGTAGCATGAAGACAGAGGCGATGAAGATGAGAGACATGACAAGGACGAGAACAGGTCCACTGTGAAAAGAAGGGTAAAAATCATGGCATGAAATAAGGGCATAGTCCATACATGTGTTGACATTTTAAATGAAAAGCAATCAAACTTAAGAACTTATCACAATTTTTTTGTTGCTTTATTTCCACAAAGGAGCTGGTCTTACCAAAGGAATGTCCTTAACTTCTCAATGCAAAAGCAATTATTAGACAAGGGATACTAAATTATAAATGTACTCTCCGGTGATAATGACAAATTAAACAGATTCATCAGTAATAAGTCTCATAACAGTGGCACAGATCAAAACACCACGTTGTCTAATGAATAATAACAAGGGGTGTGAACACCCAAACTCTATTAAATATCTCATCCCTTTTTCTTGCGTAGATTGTAAAAGCTGTTATCGTTTACTTTTATGCTGATGTATCATTTAAAAGGATTGTACTAAATTGAGGCTTGCTAGAGGGATGCATAAAAAAAAATTAGAGAAGGAAGTAGGATAATCATAATTTTCCTCTATATCCCTTTTACCAATCATGAGCTCAGTGCTATCAAGTATGCATCTTATCGTATGTCCATTTTTCAGGCCCACTCAAATTTTATCCCAGTTTTAGAAGGGGATAAAATTAAATGCTGTGGTTTGCCTTGAAAATTATCAAGATTAATGCCCCTGTTTGTCACAGATACAGATAAAGGAGGATTCTCCGGTTAAACTTGGTCACAGTGAGCCTGCAAACATTCAAACTGACTTTACTCTAAATTACAAAACTGGAGATACAGCAAGATAGCACTGGGCTAGCATAATGGTGACCTAATGGTGACCAAATCAAATGCTTTGAATTTTGCAACAAATAAGGGTCCAAAAGAGAAGGGTTACTGCATAATTTTATCAGTTCCTGAACCTCTTTCAGGTAAAAATTTCAATGCAAATTCAATTTCAAATTCTGTTGAGCCCCATAAAGATTTCCTGTATGAAATTTAACCTCATTCCTGCATAGAAACCTGAACCTTTACAAAGGCTGTCAAGTGAATTGCTTGCTTGGCTCTATGATGTAAAAAAAAGAGAAACACAGAATATATCTGATTTATAAAATGTCTTCCTTGTTTTCCTGGGAATCTTACTTGAAAATGCACAAGAGAAGGGAGGCATGGCTTTATTAAAGGTTGTACCATAACTTGTGCCTGACACTGACCTCAGCTATTTGCTTTTTGAGCTGTTCATTCTCATTTAGATTCCTCTGGTGTCTCTCCTCTTCCTCCCGACTGACCAGGGAAGCAGTCAGACTCTTTACCATCTGACCGTCCCTCTTTGAATGTTGCAGGATTTCTTTAATCTAGTCAAAAGGAAGGAATTTTTTTGTTTAAATGTTAGAGAAACTTGTTGCAGATATAAAACATTTCAAAAAGAAAGAGGGCAGATTCCCGAAAAGTCATAGAAAGACACAGGTAAGACAGACACATATCGAGGGTATCTATATACATTGAGACTTGGAATAGATACCTGGGTATAACCTGGAAGATGGGAATCTAGATTTGCGATTGTTTTAGGAGTTATTACTTTTTTCCTTTAGACAATGAGAATTTTACAAAGAACTGAAATAAGCCTGAGAAGCATATCATTGGCTTTTCATTTTATACTACTACGGTTTGCCCCTTCTGAAGATCCTCTTTGCAACTGACAATGATTATCAGGCATACCATCCTTGTCATTTATCCATTCTGTTTTAAATGTTCATGGATTTTGCTGGTCATCTTTAATGAAGAATAAATTTTCGGATCAATTTTGCAAGGCCAACAAGTAAAACACCTTTAGAAAGCTTCTTTTGTAAGGGGTGTGATGACTAAATAATATCTTTGTCACTTATTTCAGTTGCAAAATAGTTCCTATCAAAGAAAACACATATATCGGTTTATAATTCTATGGAAGGTAATAAATTTGTTTGGCATTTCATAGTTAAAAAGCCATTTGCTTTAAAAATACTGGATTTTTCCTTAACACAATTTAAAAGTTAACACCCACACGGAGCGTCAATTATATTTGCTGAAACATTACAAATATTTGCTACAGAGAAAACACTCTCAAAGAGCCTTGGTGTTGACTAAAATTTTTACACATATAACAGACCTAAATCAGTATAAAAAAATGCAAAAACCAGAAAGCCCATACCTTTTATAGTTTTCTTTATGATTATCTACAATTGTGCTATAATTCAATGTTCCCTCAAACTTTTTGATGGCATGTTTAAAAAAAAAAATTATTTAGTAAAAAAAACATCTTGCATGTATTTTTGTTATTTTTTCCGTTTGTTGTCAGATCCGGGCAGCAATAAGAAAGATGAGATTAGGCAAATCAACAGGCCCTAGCAGTAAATCAGTGAAACTTTTATGGCACCTGAAGACTACAGAATTGATTCGATCACAGCATTACTCAACAAAATCTATGACTCAGGTCAGATTCCACCAAATATTCCCAAATCCATATTTATGGCACTGCCAAAAGAAACTAGGGGCAACAGAGTGTGAATTGCACATAATGAATAGTTTTATGAGTCATATCACCACCATACTTCTAAGAATGATCATGATGTGAGTCCGAAACAAAACCAAACCAGGAATAGCAGAGGAACAGTGAGGAGGGAAAAGGTACAAGTCCAATCCTTACTCTTGAACTATGATTGAACCAGCCCTGGAAGAACAAAAAGAGGTATATCTGTGCTTTATTGACTACACAGAGGCATTTGACAAAATACGACACGGTGAGATAATCACACAAACGCATTTGAAGATAGATGGAAAAGATCTAAGAGCAATTTAAAACATGTACTGGGAACAGACAGCAGCAAAGCGAGTTGATGGAGAAATCAGCTCATTTAAAAAAAAAACCAAAGCGTTGTGTCACACAAAGATGTGTGCTTTCCCCAGACCTTTTCTCTCCTTACTGTGAAATTATTATCTAAAACCTAGAAAAATATCCAGGAATTGAAGTAGGAGGGTACAACGTGCACAACGTGAGATACGCTGCTGAAACTGTATTAATTAGACATCTTGGAAGAAGAAAGCAGAAAGAAACGGATTGAAACAAAAAGCAAAAAGATAGACGTAATGATGGTCAGTCACAGCAATGTGCATCCACACATCAACATCTTTATTAAAGGGAATAAACTCAAGCATGGGATCAATTCAAATACTTGGGTACTTCAATGTCAAGTGATTCAATGCATATTGGCAATCTGATGCTTATTTATGATTTAAGTAGGAGAAAACTAGAAAAAAAGACTGAGCATTTGTCCCCTCCGTTAATGGAACATTGTAGATGCTAATGCCATCAAATCTGGAGCCATTGACCTGTTTAAGCCTCACGCTCTGGGTCTCATAGACCAGAAAAATGCAAAGATGAGCAGGACACACTTGGACCCAATGAACCAATCACAGATGAAAGTTGTTGACAGAGTCTGGGATTATGAAAACAGATAATGTTTATAGAGTCTATTAGAAGGTATTGTGATCAGTACAGCACAGATCATTTGAGTTTGAAACTGCAATAGATTAGGGAGTTTTTTTTCTAAACTAATAAGTAAAACTGACTGAAACAGTGCGCTCAATGATCTTTCAAATGCAAAGTCAAAGATCATGCAAGGAGGTCTAAAAAATTTAAATATGCACATATATCAAGACATACCAATAAGGTATAAGATCTCCATACTATACGTAGACATATAAATATTTTCAAATTTTCAACCTATCTTATCTCATACCTTTAATATTATGTTGACCATGTGTTTTTCTTGAAAATATAATTAATTTGTGCCACATACTAGCACTAAGTATACAAATACCAAATCTCTGCAAAAAAACAAAACAAAAGTACAACTGGACTTACCGGTGAATTATTCCACCTGAGTCCATGTGATGTTGTCTCCTTTAGCTCTAAAAGCCTCATTATGCATATTCCCAGCCGTTTTGTAGAATTTATAGTGCATTAAATGGGATTGGTTATCTCTTTAAAGTCTTCAAGCTTCATCCCTCTTTCTCCAGTCTGGTTTAATTGAAAAAACAAATAGGTGTCATTATTATTTTATGTTTTCTTTCAAGTCTAGCAAACTAAAAATTACACTGGGGGGAAAAATTAAATTCGGTTTTCTGCATTGGATTTGAGACCTGTTTTATGGTAATTTGGGGTCACTGATTCCAAAAATGGCATCAGTTTTTTTTCTATCAGGTCAACTTTTTTTGCAATGGGCTGAAATATTTTTTGCCATATATTGACTTTCTATATATATGTAATAACATTAAAATCAGAACAAGAACAATTGAAAGTTCACCAAAAATATATGCATAGCCATTATACAATATTAGAATAGATGAAAAGAAAGATACTTGTATTTTTAAAGTCATGATTTGAATAATAAATTATTATTCAATTTGAAGAATTTGGTGCAAAAGTTATATTCTGAGTGACTTAACTCTGGACCAAACTTTCGTTTGATCGATCTTCTGGAATGGGCTTTTCCAAAGCATTTTCGTTGAATACTCATGCAATAGTCTGCCATCATGTGGATATCCCATCGTTTTTGGTATCTCTCTTCCATAACTTTAATATCTTGATGAAAACGCTCGGCCTGCTCCTAAATTGTCAGGAAATTGCTCTAAATGACTGTTAAGAAAGTGCACTTTTATACTCATGTTGCAGCCGAGTTTGTGATAGTTCTCCAACATTGTTTCAACTATGTTTCTATAGTCATCAGATTTAGTGTTACCTCAAAAGTTCTCAACTACAGAAACGAAGGACAACCTTGCTTGTCTTTCAGTTTCAATCATTGAAGTGGGGAAAGCGTTGTCCTTCATAAGTTATCTAATCTGTGGACCATCTGCTTTTATTTTCTCATAAGAAAGTGCTGGGAATGACTCACACAAGTACTTAAAGCAATTGCCATCAGTATCGAGAGCTTTTACAAAATGCTTCATAAGGCCCAGTTTAATGTGCAGAGGCGGGAATAATCTTCCGGCGGTTGATGAGAGATTCATTGATGATGTTCTTCTCACCAACTGTCAGGTGTTTTCTTACAGGCCAGTCTTTTTCAAGTTTTGTTCCCAGTGTCTCTCTTTGGCTCTGCTGTCCCACAGGCAGATGAAACAAGAATATTTTTTTTTTTAACTATATTTTGTATAGCCACTTGTTGACCTAGCAAGAAATTGACCATTTTCAGGTCAACACAGATGATCAATTCATGCTCGCTGTTTTTAAGAAGTTCCAAAACTGCGACTACATTTGCTAAACATTTTGAATGGAATGATGATACACAATATACAATGAACACAGTAGCACTGGAACAGACAGGGTGAAATGACTATACACATGAAGGAAACCACTTTATAAAAAAAAATGACAATAAAAGTACGTTTTCTTTCCTCAAATGTTACATTTAAATGTATATATTATTCATTTGATCTTTCAACTTATATATACTTAATTCTTAAGCTGAAATATTTAAATTTAACAACGTATATATTTTTTTTTTCATTTTGAACCTTAAACATACCATACATTTTATAATTAGACTTTTTCTTTTAAAATTAACGTACAGTTTGTTACTTCGATTGGAAATATTTTTTATATAATTACTTCCCCCTTAAATTTTACCGGAGTCATCTAAACAATTTAAAATTCAAGATAGCATAAAAACTTGACCTGATATAAAAATATGGATGACATTTTCAGAAACAGCGGCTTAAAATCTTTAACGATCAACTTTCAGATCTCATGCAGAAAAATGTGTGTTCCCCAATGTTATGTAAAGTTTCTTTTGTCAGTATATTTTCCTTTTTTTAACCAGGAACTGTGACTCTGTTCCTTGAGTTTTAAACTTTGAACTCTGGTTAAAAGTACCTTATAAAATGTATAATACAACATAATCATGGTTGCTTGTGTTAGAATCACTCCATAGCAGATTTGTTGTTTAGGTGAGCATCATTATGGGCTATTTAATTTTATTTCCTTAAATTATTTAAAACCTTTTTAATTTGAGTATTGTAAGAAATCATCCTTGTGAGATTTAAGTGTAAATGTCATAAATAACAACATCATATAGTTATACGATTTTGAAACATCCCTAAAAAATTCTTATGTTGAAATTTAAAATTTTAGAGTTTCATTTGTGTGTAGAATATATCTTTCTTTTTTTTAAAGATATCTTCTGTCATCAGATCCATGCTTTATTTCTCCTTTTGTGTGCTAATTACTTTAGGTTATAATATTGAATTACATACTTTCAAGACAAAGCTTCTGAAGTATTTTGAGCATTGACAAATAAAATGGTTATACTGAGCCGATAAGTTAAATGTTCTATAATGTTTTAATTCTGTCTATGTACAGCACAACATGGATTGTATAGCCTTTACACTTTGATTTGAAAAGTTCTTGCAATTTATAGAAAATTTAAGGTATTGGCTAGCTGAAGTATGGCAGATATTTTATGGGAAGATAATGCAAAAATAAGATTTCTATAAAGAAAAATAATTGAGTGGTGACACTTTCGGAGAGATTTGATATAATTCATGTAACTTTCATGATCATGATAAAGAAAAGGAAGAAGAAGACATTGTTGAGTTTGATGCTGTCGATGACAGTGCAATACTGATTATCATTAGAGTGGCAATATAATCTTGAATTCCCTTATATAAAAAATAAATATACACTTTTTTTTACAAGCGATGCTTTCTCTGCATTGAAAACCTAAGTACCTTTTCTTCTTCATACATACTTGGCAGATAATCTGTAGAGGGCAACAGCCATAGTCCAGACAGCATCTTGGGCCACGGGGGCCTTGGGGTACCCTGTGATGTGATGAGACTGGTGTCAGGCCTGCTGAGCATCCTATCCAGGCGCTCAGTGAACTGCTGGGCAGTCTGAAGAGAAAAGTATGGGTGGAAATAGGGAGGGTTTACATAGAGAGGAGGAGAGGAGGAGGAAGGAAATGTTTTGGTATATAGCTAACAGATCTGACGGTGATTTATGAACAGTGTGTTTTATGAGACAAAACCATGTAAGAATAATATGAAACAATAGCAGGAAAGAGTCTCTTTTCCGTTTTTCAAATGAGATGGATAAACTTATGCCCCATTGTCTTTCCTAAGCAAAAAAAAAATATTTATCCTTATGGAGTATAATGGTTCCAACACTTTTCAACTTTCAGCCTAGAATGCCCACTTGCATGTTTTTATGCTGTTTGAATAGTTTCCTCTTTCACTTAGCATGCCTAAATCTGTTCCTAAAATACTTACAAAACTTAAGGGACTGGAAGGACCTTCAAAACTGAACTCTGAAAAAATATATATCTAAAGATTATCTAACAGACCTGAAGTAGACACATTGCCTAAAATCAATCTTCCAAAATTCCACCTTCTCCTCTCTACATACCGTCCCAACTTCTGTCATGCTTGGCTTGTGCTACAGTATGACAGACTATGTGGTGAAGTGTCCCTCAAGGGCCTCCTATAGCTGCTCCACAGTGCATATGTGGCAATTGTCCTTCACCTTTTACCAGTTGTCCAGGTACCAACCAATGCTGAACCACACATACTTCTCTCCATAAAGTTTCTCCTCCACATCTAAGAAGATTAAATGAGTAAGGATACAATGATACAGTGACATCCTTGACAGAGTGATGTTTCATTTGGTTAATATAATGACTGATACATTGATTGAATGGTAAAGCTCTTTTACAATTGGAAAGCTTTTTGTCTGTTCTGCCCAACCAATTGATCACCTTCAGACAGGGCATAGCATAAAAGGTAAGACCCCAAACTCATCCACTATAGTAGCGCTACTAGGGGGAAATTCCTTTCAGATCTGAAGGAAAACGCTCTACAAATACCAGATTTAGTGTTCTGAGATAACTTCTGCAGTACATATAATGCGGTGAATGTGAAGGTTATAGTGGGATATAAAATAACTCATTCAATTGAGTGAAGTGGAGTTGGACTCCAAGTGTGATTAATACAGTATGGACTTTTAGCCTTCACACACCATCTTCACAATTGTCGAAATATCATAGTGATGTCTGTGTCTCAGAAAAGAGAAAAAAAAATGCACATAGAGGTTATAAATGGCCATCTGTATTATCTGCATAGCATGCTATGATTGTTAATAAGGGATGCACACCCAGATACAAACCAAAGTAGGAAAAAAGATTATAAGTTTCTGTGATTTAGTGCTTTATGATCACACAAAATGAAACACGTTTCCAATATATGTTCCTTCATGTGTTTCCTTAGCAGTGGCTTGCCAATACTAGTAAGATGGTTATACTGAAGAGATAAGTAAAGTATTCTTTAATGTTTTAATTCTGTCTGTACAGTACATCACGGCTTGTATAGCCTTTACACCTTGGCTTGAAAAATTATTGCAATTTGTAGAAAATTTAAGGTATCGCCTACCTGATGTCGGTAAATATATTTTGGGCAGATAATGCTAAAGTAGGGTCTCTATCAAGAAAAATAATTGAGTTTCAATCCTAGAGAAAGACATTTTTTAGTGACACTATAGGAGAGATAAAATAGAATTCATGTAAATTCCATGATCATGATAAAGAAAAGGTAAAAGAAGATGACATTGGTGATGTTGATGTCAGAGATGACAGTGCTATACTCATAATCTTAGAGTGGCGACACAATCTTGAATTCTCTTATGTAAAAAAAAAAACCAAGATGTATGTTTTTCCTACAAGCCAAACATTCTCTGTAGTGGAAACCTAAGCACTTTTTTCCTCTTCACACATACTTGGCAGCTGCAATGGGGAAGTCAAAGGCCATAATCCAAACAACATTATAGACCACAGGGGCCTTGCAGTAGCCTGTGATGTGATGAGACTGGTGACAGGTGTGTGGAGCATCCTATCCAGGCGTTCAGTGAACTGCTGGGCAGTCTGAAGGAAAAATGTATGGGTGGAAGAGGGAGGATTTATATACAGAGGAAGAGAGGAGGAGATAGAAAATGTTCTGGTATAAACCTGAATCATCTTTTTCTTTGGATTATCTGAGAGAATTAATGACTCACAGCTATGAGAGTAATTTATGAATAGCTTGTTTAGCATTAGACAAAACCATGCAAGATTAATATGAAATAATAACAGGACAGAGCCTCTCTATCTCTCATTTTTCAAATCAGATGGATAAACTCATTCTCCATTGTCTTTCCTAAGCAGAAAAAACATTTATCCTAATGTAGTATAAATGTTTCAATACTTTTCAACTTTCAGCCTAGCATACCAACCTACGTAGTTCTATGCTGTTTGAACAGTCTCCTCTGTCACTAAGAATACCTAAATCTGTTACTAAAATTCTTGAACCTCTATCAGGTAAAAATTTCAATGCAAATTCAATTTCAGATTCTGTTGAGCCCCATAAGGGTTAGGACAGGATTACAAAGGCTGTCAAGTGAATTGCTTGCTTAGCTCTATGATCTAAAAAAGTGAAACACAGAATATCTCTGATTTGTGAAATGTCTTCCTTGTTGTCCTGGGAATCTTTCTTGGGAGTGCACAAGAGAAGAGAAGTACGGTTTTATTAAAGGTTGTACCATAACTTGTGTCTGACACTGACCTCAACTATTTGCTTTTTGAGCTGTTCATCCTCATTTAGATTCCTCTGGTGCCTCTCCTCTTCCTCCCGACTGATCAGGGAAGCAGCCAGACTCTTTACCATCTGGCCATCCTTCTTTGGATGTTGCTGGATTTCCTAATGTAGTCAGAAGAAAGGAATTTTTTTGTGCAAATGTCGGATATACTTGTTACAGATATAGCAGCATTTCAAAAAAAAAAAAAAAAAAAAAGGGCAGATTCCCCAAAAGTCATAGAAAGACATAGGTTTCAGGCAAGACAGACACACATCTTGGGTATCTATATACATTGAGATTTGGATTCAAAATATCTGGGTATAACCTGGAAGATGGGAAACTGTACATTTGCTATTGATCTACAGTTTTAGGAGTTATTACTCTCTTCCTTTAGACAATAAGAATTTTGCAAAGCACTGAAATAAGCCTGAGAAGCATATCTTTGTGTTTTTATTTTTACTGAGATGATTTGCCCCTTCTGAGGATTTTCTTTGCAACTAACAATGATGATCAGGCATACCATCCTTGTCATTTATCCATTCCGTTTTAGATGTTCATGGATTTTGCTGGTCATTTGTGACAAAGAATAAATTTTCCAGATCAAATTTGCAAGGGCACCTAGTAAAACACCTTTAGAAAGCTTCTTTTGTAAGGGGTGTGATGACTAAATAATATCTTTGTCGCTTACTTCAGTTCCTACCAAAGAAAACATATATATAACTTTTTACCTATATATATATATATCAATTTAAAATTCTATGGAAGGTAATAAACTTGTTTGGCATCTTATTGGTAAAAAGTTATTTTAAAAAAATTGGATTTGTCTGAAACACAGATTAAAGGTGAACACCCACATGGAGTGCCGACCATACTTACTGAAACATTGCAAATATTTGCTACAATGCAAACACCTTCAAAGAAAAAATGTGGACCAAAATTTTTACACATATTACAGACCTAAATCAGAATAGTAAAATGTAAGAACCAAAAAGTCCATATCTTTTATAGTTTTTTTTTATGATTATCTGCAATTATGCTATAATTTGATGTTGACCAAAACTTTTTGATGCCATGTTTTACAAAAAAAAAAGAGAAAGAAAAAAAGCAAGACAAATTGTTTAATAAAAAACATCTTGTGCGCATATTCTTTGTTTTTTTTGCATTTGTTATGAGATGCGGGCAGCAATAAGAAATATGAAATTAGGCAAATCAACAGGCTCAGGCAGTATGTGAGTGGAACTTTTCGAGGCACATGAAGACTAAGGAATTGATACGATCACTACATTACTCAGCAAAATCTATGACACAGGTCAGATTCCACCAAACATTTCCAAATCCATATTTATAGCACTGCCAAAAGAAACCAGGGATAACAGAGTGTGAATAGCATATAATGAATAGTTTTCTGAGTGATATTATCAAAATACTTTTAAGAATCATCATGATGCAAGTCGGAAACAAAATCAAACCAGAACTAGCAGAGGAACATTGTGCAGGGAAAATGCAATCCACTCTTGAACTATGATTGAACAAGCTCTGGAAGTACAAAAAGAGGTAAATCTGTGCTTCATTAATTGTACGGAGGCATTTGATAGAGTACAACATGATGAGATAATCAGACAACTAACACAGTTGAAGATAGATGGAAAAGATCTCTGAGTGATCAAAATCATGTACTGGGAACAGACAGCAGCAATGCAGGTTGATGGGGAAGTCAGCTCATAAAAAAAATAAAGTGTGGTGTCACACAAGGACGTGTGCTTTCCCCAGACCTTTTCTCTCACTACAATGACATTATTATGCAAAGCCTAGAAGGATATCCAAGAATTAAAGTAGGAGGGCACAACGTACACCACTTGAGATACGCTGCTGCTGTATTAATTAGACATCTTTGAAGAAGAAAGCAGAAAGAAAAGGTTTGAAATGAAGAGCAAAAAGAAGTAATGGTGGTCAGTCCAAGCAATGAGCGTCCAAACATCAACATCTTTAATAAAAGGAACAAACTCAAGCAAAGGAATCAATTCTAATACTTGTTTATGTTAATATCAAGTGACGGACGTAATTTTCACTGAAACTGCATCATTTCAACAGCCTGTAAAAATGATGCTGTATTAGTGTTTTAGATTTATTTAAAAGATTTCATGTGCTTGCTGAGTGATTAAATCTTGGCTGAAAGCATTAAGTCCTTTCACATGGACTGAGAATCCCATCAGAAGGAGAAGTAGGAAAGGGAAGGGGAAAGGAGGGGAGGGAAGAGGGAGAGGGAGAGAGAGAGAGAGAGAGAGAGAGAGAGAGAGAGAGAGAGAGAGAGAGAGAGAGAGAGAGAGAGAGAGAGAGAGAGAATAGGATGAGTGACAGAAGCACTGAAAGCAGTGAGGGGTAGAGATGTGTGGAAAGTCATGATTGCCTATGCTAAAGAGCACAGCACCTGATTGATTGATTGATTGATGCGTTCAAAAGACAATTTTCCCTTCTGTTGAATGAGATTTGGATGCAGGCGTCTATCTTGCCATTGTACTTAATTTCCCTTTTCTTTATCTTTTATCATGTTAGTAATGGTACTAGATCTTGAGGTTTAACTTCAATAACTCAACACCCACTTTCGAAATACTTTGTATGAAACGAAACAAACTGTGACTGTACAGTAGGCCTTACAAGATTATTCCCACAGCAGTTGTGAGCATAGTTATTGTCCAAAAACTTTGGTCCATGTGCTCTCATGGGTGTGGGAACCTGCTCAGCAATTAAAAAAAATGCTTGGACAGTTGCATGAGACACTTCCAGTGTCTAAAAATCAACTGATCAATGCTGCTGTTATGGCATACAACAATTAAAAAGTAATAACAATACCTGTGGAATTATGATGAGGCCCATGACAGGAAGCTGCACAACACAAAGACCAGAGAGACTAAGTCAAAAGTCGTGTTTTCCTGATTGCTGAAGATGGGCCAGATTGGGGCACTAATAATAAACAGCACCTGTAATGTTTCACATCAGCAAAACTCTCATTTAATTTAATGTTAATAAGCACCCTGTTAAATACTTATTTACAAAATACTTGAGCTTACAAAAAAATAACAGTACTCTGAAATACAGGCTTATCAAAACCAGTTCAATTAAAAAAAATTCTAAAGTGTTAAATTGTGACTTGTGCATGCTGAAATATACTAAATTTATTTTGACTTTTTAATTATATTCATAAACTATTGTTTAGACAAAAATCTGAAGTTTTAAAGAAATAAACAGCTAAAGTGTTCAGTTATATAACTTTCTTGAGAAGCCTAAAGTTAAATATCTAGTTCAAAATGCTTATTAAATTTCAAGGCTTTTTTTTTTAATTCTTCCCGCTTCCCTCCTTTGTCCTATCTTTGAATTCTTCAAATATAATTTTTCTCTAAGAAAGATTTTAAATCTTGGTATCTGAAGTTTTTTGTTAAAAAATATTTGTATACTGTGCCAAGTCTAGTAATATATAAACTGAGCATATCTTAAACAAAAAGCAAGCAGCAACATAAAAAATATACATTGTGATGTTTAAAAAAAAAAGTAAACTGGCCATTTTTTTCCATCTCATTTACAAGACAGCTCAACATGTCTTCATAATGCGGGAAAAGCATATCAAGGAAAATTTGATAACAATGCCATTACTTCGAAAATGTTTGTGCTGTAAAAATTTGAAACTGATTCCACGCAACTTGGCAATCTAGTATGAATTTCATGCCTACTTATGTTTTTAAATAAAGGAAACTACAAAAATATGACTGAGCATTTGTCCCCTCCATTGTTGGAACTGAATGACTCTTCCTAGACAATGTCTTAAATAGTTAATGAGAGTCACTGAGAGTTTTTAAACAAGATTCTCAATGAAAATCCATTTAAAAAGTATCAGCTTAGTTAGCTTACGATATTTACGCAACTACTGCTTTCTATATTTTCTAAACAGCCAAAAACCTTGTAGATTCCAAGAAAGCCCTTTACTTTCTAATTTATCGTATATGTATATAAAAATTGAAAGGAATGAAATTGCTTTTGGTTACTCGCCACAACATTGTCGATGCTCATTCAAACAAATCTGGAGACATTGACCTGTTAAAGCCTCACACCCTGGGTCTCATAGGCCAGGAAGATGAGCAAGATACCCCTGTAGCCAAACACTACACTTGGACCCAGTGAAACAATCACAGATGAAAGTTGATATCAGAGTCTGGGATTATGAACACAGATCGTGTTGATGGAGTCTGTCTGTTAGAAGGTATTGTGATCAGCACAGCATGGCTCATTTGAGTTTGAAACTGCAATAGACGAGGGAGTTTTTCTAAATTGATAAGCAAAACTGATTGTACCAGTACAGTCAATCATCTATTCAAATGCAAAGTCAAAGATCATGCAAGGTCTAAAAAAATTAAAATATGCAAACATATCAAGAGGTATAAGATCTACATACTATACATAGACACATAAATATTTTTATAAAATAGTATACAAAAAAAGAGAGATTGTTGAAAAAGATTTAAAGGCAGACAAGATTTTCAAATCTTTATGAAAAATATTTATCTTCTTTCCTCTATCTCTTTGACATCCTTTTACTTCCTGTTATTCCCAGTTTTCTTTACTATTTCTTCTCATGACAAAGTGTTGAACCTGAATAAAGATTATATTTCTATGTCTTTTCAAATCTTGACCGTGTGTTTTTTTTCTGAAAATTTAATTAAGCTGAGTCGTGTACTAGCACCGAGTATACAAATACCAAACCTCTGCAAAAAAAGGGAAACTAGTACAAGTGGACTTACTGGTGAATTGTTCCACCTGGGTCCATGCAATGTGGTCTCCTTTAGGTGTGAAAGCAACATTTCGCGTATTCCTAGCAATTTTGTAGAATTCATAGCACAATAAATGGCACCCGTTATCGCTTCAAAGTCTTCAAGCATCATCCCTCTTTCCTCCAATCTGGTTTAGTTGAATTTCATCTCTCTTTCCTTCAATCTGGTTTAGTTGAAAAAATAAATAGGTGTCATTATCTAATTTTATTTTTTTTCTTTAAAGTTTAGCAAAGAGTAAAATATTATGTAAAGTTTCTTTATCAGTACATTTTCCTAATTTTGTGCCAGAAACTGCTACACTATTTCTTCAGTTATAAACCATGAGCTCTAGTTAAAAGTACCTTATGAAATGTCTAATACAATATAATCATGGTTGCTTGTAATAGAGTCACTCCGCAGCAGATTTGTTGTTTAGATGAGCACAGTATGGACTATTTCAATTTTATTTCCTTTAATGCTTAAAACCTTTTAATTTGAACATTGCAAGAACTTATCTTAGTGAGATTTGAGTGCAAATGACATAAACTAAAAACATCATTCTGTTATATCTTTGGAAACCTCCATACAAAAATACTGAAGTTGAAATATTTGAATTTTTTAGAGTATCATTTGTGTGTAAAATATATCTTCGTTTCTACTTTTGTGTGCAAGTTACTTCAGGTTATTGTTTTCAATTACATACTTTCAAGACAAAGCTTCTGAAGTATTTTGAGCATTAACAAACAAAGACGGTCATAGTGAACCGATAAGTAAAGTATCCTATAATGTTTTAATTTTGTCTATGTACAGCACACACGGCTTGTATAGCCTTTCCACCTTGGCTTAAAAAATTATTGCAACTTATACAAAATTTTAGATATTGGCTAGCTGAAGTATGGCAAATACTTTGTGGGCAGATAATGTTAAAGCAAGGTTTCTATAAAGCAAAATAGTTGAGTTTCAATCCTGGAGAAAGGCTTTTTTTTGGTAACACTATGGAGAAATTTAAAAGAATTCATGTAAATTTTTTTATTTTGACAAAGAAAAGGAAGAGGAATAAGACATTGATGATGTTCATGTTGGAGATGACAGTGCAATACTGATAATCATAAAAGTGACGACACAATCTTCAAGTCCTTATATAGAAAAATAAATATAGATCTATTTGTTTTTAAACAAGTGACGCTTTCTCTACAGAAAAAAGTAAAATACCTTTTCCTCTTCATACATACTTGACAACAGCATTGGGGAAGGCAAAGGCCATGAATCAGACAACATCATAAGCCACAGAGACGTCAGGGTGTTCTGTGATGTGATGAGACTGATGTCAGGCTTGTTGAGCATTCTGTCCAGGCCCTCAGTCAACTGCTGGGCGGTCTGAAGGTGAAAAGTATGGGTGGAATAGTGTAGGTTTACATAGAGAGGAAGAGAAGAGGAGGAGGAAGGAAATGTTCTGGTATATAGCTAAATCATTTTGTTTTAGGATTATCTGAAAGTCTTAATGACTCACAGCTCTGACAGTAATTTATAAATACCCTGTTCCATGAGACAAAATCATGCAAGAATAATATGCCAAAATAACAGTATAGAGCCTCTGCCTCCCATTTTTCAAATGAGATGGATAAACTCATTCTCCATTGTCTTTGCTACGCAAATAAAAATATTTATCCTAATGTAGTATAACGGTTTCAATACTTTACCTTAACTTTCAGTCTAGCATGCCAACTTGTCATGTGATCGGTCTCCTCTGTCACTTAGCATGCCTAAATCTGATTCTAAAATACTTGGAAAACTTAGGGGACTGGAAGGACCTTCAAAAATGAACATAAAGAGAGATTATCTAACAGACCTGAAGTAGACACAAAGCCTAAATCAATCTTATGAAATCCCACCTTCTCCACTCTACTTACCATACCAACTTCTGTCATGCTTGGCTTCTACTGTAGATGATTACTTACTTACTTACTGCCCTTTCTGCCGTGGGCAATTAGGGCAGCACTGTAGATGATAGACTGTGGTAAAGTCACCATCAAGGGCCTCCTCTAGCTGCTCCACAGTTCATATGTGGCGATTGTCCTTGACCTTGTACCGATTGTCCGGGTACCAACCAACCACACATACTTCTCTTCATAAAGTTTCTTTTTACACGCCTGGGAAGATCAAATGAGTAAGAATACAATGATACAGTAACATCATTGACAGAGTGATCTTTCATTTGGTTTCTATAATGACTAATGATTTGATTGATTGGTATAGCTTTTTTTAAAAAAGAAAATTTTTTTGCTTCCTTTTGCCTCACCAGTTGATCACCTTCAGACAAGGCATAGCAGAGGAATAAAAGACCCAAAACTCATCTAAGGAAAGAAATTCCCCACAGTTCTGAAAGCAAATGCTCTACAAAATACCAGATTTAGTGTTCTGAGATAACTTCTGCAGTACATATAATGCAGTGGGTGTGAAAGTTATGGTGGGATATTGAAAAGAATTCAAGATACATGCAACCCAGCTCATTCAATTGAGTATTGTGGGGTTTGAGTTTCAGAGTGATTAATACAGCACTGAGTTTTAGCCCTCACACATCATCTTCACAACTGTCAAAATGGAAATATTATAGTGATGTCTGTGTCTCAGAATAGAGCACACACACACTCACACGCACACAAAGAAAAAAATTACAGGTTATTAATGGCCATCTGCATTATCTCCATAGGACACTATAACCGTTAACAAGGGATGCAAACCTAGATACAAACCAAAGTAGAAAAAATAGATTACAAATTATTGTGATTTAGTCCTTTAAGGTCATATAATATGAAACATATTTCCAACATATGTTTCTTCATGTGTTTCGTTAGCAGTGGCTTACCAATACTAGTAAGAGTCTGGGTGGGTAAGCTTTAACTTCCTTGTGGGTGTAAAGATAATGGGAAAAAAGTAGAAATTTTAAAAAGAATACAGATCTGTTGCATTTATTACCTCTCTTTATGCTTTTTATCTCTCCCCCCAAACTATTATCTTACTCAATTTTTTAAATTCATTCTTAAACAATTAATTCTATTTCAAAATGAAATCTTCATCACTTAAAAAAAAAAAAAACACCAAAAATTAAATTAAAACTGCAATGTATATCAAAACAATCTTCATCACATCAAAAAAATGGTCCTCCATATTGGAAATTTTCATAAACAAGCAAATAAAAAAGATATCCCCAATAGCGTGAAATATTTCATGACCAGGATTAAAATCTGTAGGACAGTGTGAGAAATATCATTCCTTCATTCGCCCTCTCTCGAGTTCCATATAAAAAGTTACCATCCTTAGTCCTCTATGTATTCACTCTTCCCTCCTTTAGCTCTATCCTCTGTCCTCTATTGCCTCCCTCCATCCATGTCAAACAATATTTTTTCTCTATCATCCATCTTTCATTCCTCATCCTCTTTTGTGTCTTTCCCATCCTCATTTATCTATTTTTTTCTTCATCCACTACTTTACAGTCATTTCTCTTTATTTGGATAAGCTGACCAGGATCTGGCTTTTCCTGAGATGACCCTGAGCTTTTGGACTGTGGAGCTCCACAGCAATTGTCGACTTATTTTCCACTTTCATCTCTGGATGTATGATAGGTGAAGCCCATCAGTTGGGGTGGATATTATCCACCACTGACGGATCCCTGTCGTGGTGGATGCTGTCATGCTTGTGGTGGTTGAGTTACATGTATGCACGTTTTCTGATTTCTCCTGCAACATGTAGTTTGATTCTTTCACTCGATCTTCCATCTGAAAAAAGATTAAAAATTGGATGGTCTTATGAGCAATTATGATCGAGACAGAAACAAAATCAAACCAGACAAACAGAGGAACAGTGTGGAGGGAAAAGGTGCAACAAATGCAATCTGCACCCTTCGAACTACAGTTCAACGGAATCTGGAAATACAAAAGAGGTATATTTGTGCTTCATTGACAACACCGAAGCATAAAACATGTACTGATAAAAGACAGCAGCAATGCGAGTTGATGGGGAAATCAACTCATTAAAAAAATAAAGCCTGATGACACATAAGGATGTGTGCTTTCCCCAGACATTTTCTCTCTCTATAGTGAAATTATTATGCAAAACCTACAAGGACACCCAGGAATTAAAGTAGGAGGGCTCAACTTAAACAACTTGAGGCACGCTGATGACACTGTATTAATGGCCGAAAATAAAGAAGACTTGCAACAATTATTAGACATAGTTAAAGAAGAAAGCAGAAAGAAAGGGTTGGAATTGAATAGCAAAAGCACAGAAGTGATGGTGGTCAGTGGAAGCAATGAGCGTCCACAGACCAACATCTTTATTAATGTGAATAAACTCAAGCAAAGGAATAAATTCAAATTCAATATCAAGTGATGGACACAACTACACTGAAATTGCATCAAGAATAGTTCAAGCAAAAAAAGAGTTTCCAGAGAATGAAATCAATACTAACAAAAAACCACACTTTGATTCACACAAGAAGAAGAGCCCTGTAGTGCATGCTATGTTGAACCCATTCTGATGTGTGGATGCGAGGCCTGGACAATTTCAAAACAGTTAAAAAAAGAAACTAGAGGCAAGAGAAATGTGTTCTACAAATCTCAAGAAACTGCAAAGAAATCAATCAAAACAGTATAACGAGAAGCCGACACAACAAGATCAATCATAAATAGAATACATAAACACCAAAAAACCTTTTTTGGCCATGTGATGAGGAGACAGAAACTAGAACATCTTGTGACAATTGGAATGATTGACACAGCAGGTAAAGATAGCCTGAAAAGATGATGGATAGATTAACAAAATGAATCAAATTATGACAAGTGATGAGGGATAGAGATGCTGGAAAGTCATGATCTCCCACTTTAAAGAGTACGGAACCTGATTGATTGTTTGATGAGTTCATTAGAGAATCTCCCCTTCTGTTGAACTAGATTTGGATCAGGCGTCGATCTTGCCATTGTACTAAATTTCCCCTTCTCTTCATTTTTTATCATGTTTGTAATGGTACTAGATCTAGAGGTTGATGGCTTCTTTTGGTTTAACTATAATAGCTCAAAAAGTTATCACTCACATCTGGAAATACTTTGCATGAAATAAAACAAATAGTGACTACACAGTTGGCCCTATGAGACTGTTCCCTGTGAGCATAGTTATAGTCCAAAAAACTTTGGTCCATATGCTCTCAGCGATGTGTGAACAGAGTGAGAGAGAGAGAGAGAGAGAGAGAGAGAGAGAGAGAGAGAGAGAGTCAGAGACAGACAGACAGACAGAGAAACAGAGAGTTATGTTTTCATTTGTTTGATAGTTTTACTACTTCATTATAAAGATTTCTGTGATTTCAACAACTTCATAAAAAGATTTAATACAATTCGCGACAGAAGCAAAAGAGAAAAGTCCATTTCGCATTATTTTTCTTGTAATAGTTTTTTTAACCTGATTTGTCAGAAATTTTCCATTTCAACAGTTACTTCCCTGCAAACGTGAGTCTATATTAGATCCCTACACTTATTTAAAAGAATCATGCATTTGCTGAGTGATTAAATCTTGGCTGAAAGCGTTAAGTCCATTCATATGGACCGAGAATCCATCAGAAGGAGGGAGAGAAAGAGAGAATGAGAGAGAGAGAGAGAGAGAGAGAGAGAGAGAGAGAGAGAGATAAAAAGAATAAAAAAGGAAAAAAAAGAAATAGTGACACTCAGGGAGAGAGAGAGTTTTAAATGTACTGACTGATACAGAGATAAAAATATAAATTATAATTATAGGAACTGAAAAGACAGAGAAAAGAAGTTCAAGAGAGAGAGAGAGAGAGAGAGAGAGAGAGAGAGAGAGAGAGAGAGAGAGAGAGAGAGAGAGAATGAGACAGAGAGAGCTAAAAAGAATAAAAAAGGAAAAAAAAGAAATAGTGACACTCAGGGAGAGAGAGAGAGTTTTAAATGTACTGACTGATACAGAGATAAAAATATAAATTATAATTATAGGAACTGAAAAGACAGAGAAAAGAAGTTCAAGAGAGAGAGAGAGAGAGAGAGAGAGAGAGAGAGAGAGAGAGAGAGAGAGAGAGAGAGAGAGAGAGAGAGAGAGAGCTAAAAAGAATGAAAAAGGAAAAAAAGAAAAGGTGACACTCAGGGAGAGAGAGAGTTTTAAATGTACTGACTGATACAGAGATAAAAATATAAATTATAATTATAGGAACTGAAAGGACAGAGAAAAGAAGTTCAAGAAAGAGTGAGAGAGAGAGAGAGAGAGAGAGAGAGAGAGAGAGAGAGAGAGAGAGAGAGAGAGAGAGAGAGAGAGGAGGAAAGAAATAGGGTCAAAAAGGTACAGAGAAAGAGTGAGTAATGTAAAAAAACATAAAGAAAAATATAAAGATTAAAAAATTTATCAAAAGTGGGGGAAGAGAGGTAACTAGGGAGAGTGAGAGGATAGAATGAGAGAGAGTGGAAGTGGAAGAGCCGGATAGAGAAAAGAGAGAGAAGAAGTAGAAAGGGAAAAATTGAATAGTGCCACTCAGTTTAAGACAAATGGGGAGTAAAATACTGACATAGACGGAGACATAAAGTTATAAAATCATCGAAATTGAGAAAACAGAAACAAAAAAGTTAAAGACAGAGAAAGAGAAAGAGAAAGGAAACATGGAGAGTGGAAGAGGAAGAAATGCAAAGAAAAGAAAGAACTAGCTAAATACAGTTAGAGAGAAACAGTGAGTAATTTTCTGACATACACATAGATATAAAGGTATAAAATAGATCATATTTCATAGGACCAAGATTTAAAAAATGAGAGAGAGGGGGAAAGACAGAAATTGATACTAAACAGACATAGAACAAAGACATAGAAAGAGAGATAGAGACTGTCAGACAGATGGACAGAGAGAGAGAGAGAGAGAGAGAGAGAGAGAGAGAGAGAGAGAGAGAGAGAGACATATAGTGAAAGAGGACGAACTCAAAAGAAAACAAAGAAATAGCTACAAACAGTTAGAGAGAAAGAGTAATATATGTACTTAGAGGCAGACATAAAGGTAACAAAAATGTATAGAAAAGGAGAGATGAGACGAAAAAAAATGTAAAGAGAGAGAGAGAGAGAGGGGGAGGGGGCGGAGTGGGATGACAGAGACACAGACAGTGAAAGAGGAAGAATCCAAAAAAGAAGAAAGAAATAGAAACACAGTGAAAAAATTGCTTGGACAGTTGCGTGGGACGCTTCCAGTATGTAAAAATCAACTGATCAAAGCTGCTCTTATGACCTACAACAATTAAACCGCCATAACAATACCTCTTGGACAATGATGAGGTCTGCGGACAGGAAGCTGCACAACACAATCACCAGAGAGACTAAGTCAAAAGTCGCTTTTTCCTGATTGCTGGAGACGAGGGCGACTGGGTCAGTAATAACACACAGCACCTGTAATGTTTCACATACGCAAAAAATCTTTTTAGTTTTATGTTAAGAAACACCCTGTTGAAATACTTCTATACAAAATACTTGAGCCTGCAAAAAAAAAGAAAGCAAACAAAATAATAACAAGTACACTGAAATACAGGCTTATCAAAACCAGTTCAATCACACACAAAAAAAAAATAAAATCTAAAATGTGACTTCGCTTTTTCAAACATGTTCATAAATTATGGGTTTTTGACAAAATTCTTAAGTTTTAAAGAAATAAGCAGCCAAAGTGTTCACTTATACAACTCTCTTGAGAAGCTTAAAGTAAAATATCTAGTTCAAAATGCTTATTAAAATTCAGTAAGGCTTTTTTAAAAACTTTTTCAGCTTCCCTAGTACAAAAAGCCAAAGCACTGCTTCTCAAAACTAAGAACCAGCTCAAAATACAAAGTTATCAAGACAAACAGCATCACTAAACCTCAAAAACGATACCAGCAAACTATGAAGACTAATCGGTCAAATTAATGATGAAAATAAAAGAAATTGTTCCATAACATAAGCAGTTGGGAAGGTACTAACTGGTAAGCAGGTAGCAAACGTTTTAGCAGAAAACTATGAAAACGAAAGTGATCTTCACGTTGATCCACTGCGACAAAGAGATGCTAAAAATGAGAAGGAAAAGGGAAGCAAAAAATCAACAGCTAAAAAAATAAAGAAATAACACTATATGAACTACTCTCAGCTATTAAAAAGTCAAAGCTAGCTAAGAAAAGCACCAGGAGAAGATAAAATAACCAACCAGATGATTAAAAATTTGCGAACCATTTCCTTACTGAAACTACTAGAAGTCTCCAACCTGAGCTGGAAAACTGGAACAGTACCACAAGTACGGTCCACAGCCACTATGATCCCAATCTACAAAAAGGGTAAAGACAAGAAGGAACCAGCCTATCAGTTTGACCAGTTGCCTCTCCAAATGTCTTGAAAGAATTATTAACCAGAGGCTTGATTACCATCTTGAAACAGAACAGAAGCTGGTGCCCAAACAGACAGGATTTAGGCGCTATCACAGCAGAGGATAAAGTCACCCTCCTCTCACAAGAGATAGAAGATTGCATTCAAGAACAAAAAGTTGTACATGCTGTATGGATTGATCTACAAAAAGCATTTGATAAGGTGTGGAAAGATGGCTTACTGATCAAATGGAATAACATAGCAAATGTAATCATGGATACGCTCATACCTCCACAATTGAACAATGAGACTCAATGTCATTGGCCACAATAGAAAAGAAATGCAAATGAAACAATCTTGAAAAGTATCTATCAAGGCACATTCAGACAACACCTGGAGTATGGATCCACAACATGGGGAACAGTTGTAAAAACACACTAGCAAACACTTGACAAATTCAAAACCAGACATTATGAATAATAACAGGAGGAACAATAATCAACCCCAATCAAAGCAATGGAAGACCTTACTAGTATACACCTCTTAAAAGACAGGAGAGACACAAAGATTATGATCCAAGCAGCCAAAACTACCTGCATGCCGAACAATCGATTGAATACAAGAATGAAACAACCCAACAAAAGTCACCTAAAGCGTAGCAGTTTTGAACATCAGAGTAAAAAGTCAGGCAGCATTTTAGAAGGCCCTTGTGTGTGGCATAGACAAAGCTAAGGACATGTGAGGTGAATGCCAGCAAGTCACCATCTTCACAGACACCAAATCAGTCTTGGAGGCTCAAGCTGGAGACAAGTTACTTGACCTGACCAGGAAGCTAAAAAAGCTTCCCCAATGTCACCGAGTTGCCCTGCAATGGATACCAGCTTACTGCAGAATCCTAGGAAATGAAATGACAAACTAAATAGCAAAGGAAGGTGCCAGTGAGACTCAATATGAGAACTCAGGGACTCTAAAGGGAAAAAAGTCCCTGCTGAATGCAACTCTCCCCCCCCCAACCCTTCCCCGTCAAACAAATGCGACCACACATTGGAGAGATGGGACCAAACCAATATATCACAGGTCTCCGCACTAGGCACTGTCGCCTAAAAAGACCTATATAAAATTAAAATAGAAAGCTCCCCTTCATGTGCCTGTGGTAAAAGCAAAACACCACACAATGTTCTACAATCCTGCCCTTTATATGAGGAAACCAGAAAACAACATGGCCATGCACTATCTACAAAGAAACCAAACTCCATGGCCAAAAGGAGGACCTACAAAAGACATAATCATTTATAAAGATGACTGGACTGGTGCTAGAATCAGCTTAACAAGAAGAAGAAGAAATATATATATATATATATATATATATATATATATATATACATCTAATGGATAGAATTTGCTTTTGGTTCCTCTCCACAACATTGTAGATGCTCATGCCAACAAATCTGGAATCACTGACCTGTTTAAGTTTCACACTCTGGGTCTGATAGGCCAGGAAGATGCCAAAGATGAGCAGGATACCCATGTAGCCAAACACAATACTTGGACCCAGTGAGCCAATCACAGACGAAAGATGATAACAGAGTCTGGGATTATGAACACAGATCATGTTGATAGAGTCTGCCCATTAGAAGGTATTGTGATCAGCACAGCAAAGATCATTTGAGTTTGAGACTAAGGGAAATTTTCTAAACTGATAAGCAAAACTGATTGTTTCAGTACAGACAATCATCTATTTCAATGGAAAATGAAAAATCATGCAAGGTTTAAAAAATTGAAAAATTCAAATATTTCAAGACATACCAATAAGGCATAAGATCTACAAAGAGACATAAATATTTTCATAAAGCATTATATAAAAAAGAGAGATTGTTTTATTAATCCTCCCATGCTCTATCTCTTCGAGGTCCTTTTATTTCCTGTTATTTTCCTTTTTCTTCCCTATTTTTTTCTCAGTCCAAATTGTTGAACCTAAATAAAGATTTTTTTTTTTTAATTTTCAACACATCTTATCTCATTGTTTAACTATTATCTTGACCATGTGTTTTTTCCTGAAACTTTAATTAGAGTATACAAATACTAAACCTCTGCACAAAAAAATAACCCATTACAACTGGACTTGCTGGTGAATTGTTCCACTTGAATCCATGCGATGTGGTCTCCTTTAGCTGTGAAAGTAGCATTTCGCATATTCCCAGCAATTGTATAGAATTCCTAGCGCAATAAATGGCATCGTTTATCTCTTCAGAGCCTTCAAGCTTCATCCCTCTTTCCTCCAATCTGGTTTAGTTGAAAAAACAAATAGATGTCATTGTTGTACTTTTATTTATTTTTTTAATTTAGAAAAGAGAAAAATTTATGTAAAGTTTCTTTCGTCAGTATATTTTCCTTTTTTGGTGCTAAGAACTGTATCACTGCATGGCAAATTTATTGTTACGGTGAGCATAGTTAGGGACTATTTCAGTTCTATTTCCTTTAATGACTTAACACCTTTTTAATTTGAGCATTATAAGAAATCATCTTTGAGAGATTAGAGTAAATATTATAAATAAAATCATCACTCTGATTTGGAAACATCCGTAAAAAAAGTTATGATGTTGAAATTTGAATTTTTTACACTTTTATCTGTGGTAAGTTATATCTTTTTTTTTTTTTTAAACATCTTCTGTCCACAGTTCCATGCTTCATTTCTACTTTTGTGTGCAAATTACTTTAGCTTATTGTATTGAATTACACACTTTCAAGCTAAAGCTTCTACAGTGTGTTGAGCATTGACAAATAAGATGGTTATACTGAACAGATAAGGGCCTCCTCTTGCTGCTCCACAGTACATATGTGGTGATTGTTCTTGACCTTGTACCAGTTGTTCGGGTACCAAGCAATGATGAACCACACATACTTCTCTCCATAAAGTTTCTCCTACATGCCTGGGAAGATCAAATGAGTTAGGATACAATGACGTAGTATGTCCAGAGAAGCCAACTGACTACGAAAAAGAATCCTGAACTTTTCCCGCACCCCCAAAATGTCAAAGAGAGAGACTAAGTGACCCAAGAACATAACCTTTCTCAAAACTGTACTAAGAACCAAAGAAAATAAACGGTAATAACAGGAATCAATGAATAAAAATAAACACAAAGAGATAAACATAATAAAATGTACAACAGAATATGCACTGTTTTGATTAAGTGTTTTAGCCATTAGTTACCAATCCTTACCACATCTAGTTGTATTTAAGTGATAAAGGTGGGAAATAACTGAAAATCTTGCCCAACCAGTTTTGTTTTTTTTTTTTTAGAAAAAAAAATATAAAAAGGGTTCTTTATTGGAATAGGAAAACATAAAAAGAGGAAAACTGATCTACATAGTGACACAAACTTTATGAAAAAAAATCCAAATTCTTTATGTCAAGCCAGGCCCAGCCTTGGGATCAGAGAGTGGATTTACATATATGTAGTTTTAAATGGTAGATCCGACTATCAAGTTCTTCATTTCCTTTGCCTGAAGCAAGATCTAGGTATACAGACCCATTTTCACCTAATTTTATAACAATCCTCATCAATATTGCCTTTTCCTTCATTGATAGAAGTCCCTAAACGATCTAGATGGTTAAGAGACATGAACTTGGCCTCTTCAAAAAGTGATTAACGAAAGAAATTATGAAACAGAGGGAAGCAAGTTAGGAACGAAACCAGACGATTTCCGAAAGTATAAGGACTCTTTTGCATTTACGTACAGTTCGATTACAAACATAAGTTAATGGTTAAGAAGAGCATATTGCACATCAGGGTCTTGGATTGATGCATGAAGGCATATTAGTTTATAAAGCCGTCCATAGACGTGTCGATAAATTGATGCTATCAATTGACTGGCAATATTGCTAACAATATCCCAAGCAATAATTGCCTTCCATCTGCCCACACACGCGTCGACAAAATCATTCGATCCACAAGCTGAACTTGTGCCATTGTGTTAAATGGAGTGTCAAGCAGCAGCAGTAAAGGCGCTCTCAGCGGCTATATTTATTAAGATTTGCAGAAGAGCTAAAAAAAAAGACGCTCACGTAGAGTATGGGTGAAGCCGTGGCTACTAAAAAAAAAACAAGAGTTATCCCATGTTAATTTAATGAGGGAATTACAAGATATTCCCGAAGACTGGAAAAACTATTTGCGCATGAATAAAGAAAATTGTTGGAAAGGATTATCCCTTTGATTAAAAAGCAAGACAATGTCATGTGCTCGGCTATAACCCCACATGAGCGATTTGCTGCCACTTTGGGGTTTTTGATAACCGGTGGGTCTTTGGAAGACCTCATATTTAGCACTAGCATGTCTGCGCAGGGAAGAAAGAAACACGATTTTAAGTAACATCAATGATTAAAAATGCTCACCTTTGGTAATTGTCTCTTATTCATTTCATATAAAATCGTGTTTGGATCTTTAAATAATTAACAGATCTAGGTAACGCGATTTGTGAAGAGTGATGTAAAGCTATATCATGTAATTATACTGACAGATAGTAGAGAGACAAAAAAAAAACACATAGGCGGGAGTGGGGAGACAAGAATATTGTGTTTATAGAGGCAAATAACGAAATAAAATTTTATTCTCTAAAACGTCTTCTAAAAAGCATCTCTACGCGTAGAGTTTGCTAATTTTGGGTCGAGAAAACTGAATCTGTTTTCAGATTCAAAATCCAATGCCTCATAAATGAACATTTGACCAGCAAAAATAGCCACAGGCGTCGGCTTGTCTGGCCTTAAAAAACAAAGGGCCTGCCGCAGATCGGCAAGGTCGCGCGGCGCGGGCAATTTATTTTCAGGTTGTACCAGTCGGTGAGCAATCAGCTTTCGATGTCGATAAATTTCTGCAATATCGCCACACACTAGGCAAGATATTGCCAAAATGATCGCAAAGCGATAATTTACAGCAATTATTGCAACGGCTATGGCCGGCTTAAGATAAGTTCAAGATCTGAAATCAGACTAAATCCGGACTTCTTAAAAATCAGGACTTACAAAAAAGGGTTTCAGCCCTTAACCTCCGCCACACAGGCATATCAGGAACGATTTATTTCTTTGTTTCAAGAAAATAAGAAAACAATATGCAGAAGTAGGGTGTATTATAATAACAAAAAAAAAAAAATAAAAAAAATAAAAAAACAAAAACAAAACAAAACAAAAAGGGGGATTTCAGCCGCGAACCTGCCATATGGGCAGATCTCTACTTATATACCGGGCAAAACGAACATTGATCCTCTGCCATTGTCATTATTTTTTTTCCACTCATTTTTACATGAGGGAAAAAAATAAAAGGGGGTGAAGGTTTCCAGCCACGATCCTCCGCCATATAGGCACTCTCGGTATCGCCTACTCATCCAACACCACATTGACGAAGTACCCTAGTCGCCGGTACCTCTGAGGAGGTTGTGGTTCTCACACACCCGTCCGACAAAACTTCCCTCCCAGCATCTATTCTCCAATGTATAACGAGTGTATTATGGGAGGAGCCACACCAGACCCAAGGCATACATGACGACTGGCGCGCGCCGTCATAGCGTGTGGACCTTGACCGTTTTACGGGTCTTAACACCGTTAGGGATTAGAGCCAGTTCTTGGTTCGTTACCTAGCCAAGCTTACAATCTATTAACAATTGGAGGGCTTTATATAGTAACCTATTGGGAAGTCCAATTTAATGCAGTTTACTTAGTGTGCATATTGATGCATTGTACTAATTAATTTAATTGATTAAGTTTGTTAAAGCTGCTGAATTGGACTAAAATGGAAAGACATTTTGTTTATCTCAATTAAAAAAATGGTTTTGTGATATTTACTCATGATTTCCTCATAACAAAAAATTCCCCCCCTTTAACGTTGCTGCTAAAGACAAGAAACTCAAAGTAATAATGGCCACTATTGTGTTTACATCAGTGAACTTGTTTACAACATGAACCACCTACTGAGTATTAATCAGGTTGTCTCCCACCCTCGCCAGGATATTGGTAGAGTGAGAAAGGTTGCTTTCTTTTATCTTTTCCAACTAAATACCTATTTCTGGATGTCCGCGAATTGACCCTAACACAAATATAAACAAAATGTTTGAGAAACAATGGTATACATGCTACCATTTTTTCCATCCTTCCACAGGTCAAATATAATTGAATCATAACGATGGCTGCCTTGTTTTAAAGACAGCTCCTTGTTTTACTTGTTTCAACTTAAGGTTGTCACTTTCAGATTCTCTTTCCAATCATTTTGTCTTTTAAGAAGCCTAAAAAAAAAGTTTCTTGGTCTCGAGAGAAACTGAAAAATCACGTTCGTTACTTATCACATTGCCAAGTCTCTTTGCTCTCTTTTTCTCACTGATATGTCCTAGATCAACGTATTGAAGGAGGAAATGAAGAAAGCGTGGAAAAAAAAAACAAACAAACAAACAACTAAAGTATTCGAGAAAAGACGTGTGTAAAGATGACCCTTGCAAATGAGAAAAGATAAACTAGATATGTGACCATCAGGATCCCTCTCCAACCTACTCCTGAAATCTTTCTATATCTACTGAACTGGCAATCATTCCTCTTCGCATAGTTCCTCAATCATCTTTTACTTCATAACATCTCGCTTTTCCTCTCAGAAGAAAATAATCCCATCTTCCTCTCTGTTATCCTTCTTTTTTTCTTCCACCTTATCTCCTAAGCTCCTTTTAAATCCCCATTGTCCATCATAATTCCCATTTCATTTATGATTTCACGTCAGTTGTATCTTTAATATGTAGATACACGCACAAACATTTCGAACAGATACCTGTCTTAAAACCGCTGGATACGTCTTGTCTATCCATTTATTTATTTCCTCAACCCTTTTCTCTTTCTCTCTCTAAAAGCAAAACGTACTAAGTATGTCCCATATTTACATCTTTTACTCTCTGTCATATCAACAATTTCACTAGTTATAGAAATGAAAGGCCAACTTACGGACTCTACGTTGATGGAATGATCCAGCTGAAAATAGGTGGTTTACCAGGCATCTGGTGTGATTTAGTTGCATCAGTTGGTAAAATTCTCAGTCACAATCGAAGGATCATGACTCATTTTCAGAGTTTGTTTCATCCACCACTTCAAAATATTTTCACAGACTCATATAGGATGCTAGACGAGAACGATATCAGTTTCGTGTTGACGTTTTGCAGATCTTTGTAATTCATTTATTTAGTCAACTTCCTGCTTAATTTCAACATTGATCAGCCTGTGACATAATTATCTTTTTGTTTTGATGTTATAAACAAAAATTCTAAATGCAGAAAATAATTACGATGTGAATATAGTTATATACATACGGTAGGGCTATAGAGTTGAAGAAAACAATCAATGAAGAAAAATTGTAACCTACTCTCACCTTTTGGTTATCTCATTTATTCCAGAGTTGTTTCCTTTCCTTGGGTTGTTCAACACTACGACCTCCACCTCTTTCCATGGGGTTTGACATCTTCGCAAGCGAGTTCATATTCACCTCTTGAAATCAATAAAAAAAAGTGTTTAAAATTACAACCATTAACAGTATTCATGATAATTACTACTTAGGGTTTGAAATAAAAATACGCTCAGGACATACGAAGAAAATTTTTTATATATCAATAATTTCCCCTAAAAAATTATTGCATTTATATTTTAAATTTTATAATGAACTAGATCTAATTGGTGTGGGGAAACTTATTTTAATCATTTTCTCGCAGAAGGTTCAGTTTTTCCAATTTCTTTTTTATAACACTGATCCATCCCATTAACACAATTAAACACAGCTATACTTCGTTGAAGATTCTAATTATGATTTCATAAGATTGGTGGTGTTTCTTAAGCAATGTCACTTATCTTTATAATGCTTTTAAGATCTATATGATTGTGTAAATTGTGTAACATTTAATGGGTCCTAGAAATATTCCTAAATTTTATGAAGAATATGAAGAATCAGTGGCTTGGCCCCAGCCAATGTAAGCACTGATTAGATGGGATCTCCACCACCAACAGATGATCCAGCCAGGAATCAAATTCAAACTTCTTTGTATGTGTGAGTCTTATGCTGTATCATTTTGTATCAGCTGAGGTATTGATCATTTGCCCTGTAAAAAATGAGCTGGTGGTCTATACTCTATATCTGGTCCTAGAAATCGAGACAAGGAAATTTAATAAAATGCAAAAGTATCCCGCTTGATGAGAATTTATAAATAAAGATAAACAGTAAAAAATAAACAAACCCTCAACTCCATTTTAATTTAACTGGTAATCCAGAATGAGACTTGTGATATCCTACATGGCTACTTTTTAATTTCATGCTAAGTCTAGATAAATTTTAAAGACCCCAAAATCTAAAATATTAAAGATCTAGGTCTAGATGATTAGCGAGAATGTAATCTTTATCAACAGAAAACAATAAAAAATACAAAAACAAATCAACAAACAATCAACTCCGTTTTCATTTTAACTGGTAATCCAGAATGGAAATTGCAGCATCCTATCAAGACTACTTGTAAAGTAAAAAAAAATTTAAGAACTATAGTTTGGAATATTCAAATACTAATACAAAGTAAATTTTAAAAAGACCCCAAATCCCATAATCATAATATAAAGATCGTAACCTGAAACTTGTAATGGGTCATCAGATTTTTGTGGCCCACCACTATAAATTATAATCCAAAAAAAATATGAAAAAGCAACCCTAAATCACGTGTTTTTACGTGGACATACTTTTCAAATCCCAAACAAAGTTTGTTTCACGGATTTACAAACCAACATTTTAAAACCCCTTTTAAACCTTATAAAGCATGAGCGACAAACCATTGAGCTAGGTAGACATTTTAATTAGCCGTACAAAACTGTTTCTTTTAAATGCGAAATGAACACAACCTTTGTTTCCAATTTTAAATCCTGTGGCAGTTGGAAATAAGTTGGACAGTCAAAACTAGATCTAGGCGTCAGATCTCTAGAGTGATCTAGATCTAGATCTAATTGAGATCTACACTGTACAAATCTGTGTTTGCATTTAATGCAAAACAAACACAGCGTTTGTTTTGATTTTTAAATCCAAAAGAAATTAAGCGCTTTATCTAAATTTTGTGTTTAGAAATGGAATTATCAAGATATCTAGGTTCTAGGTAAAGATGGATAGGTGGAGGCAATTATTTGATCTGAATCATGTTAGTAAAAGAAATATCAAAACCATTTATATGCCTCTTTAAATACACACACACGCCTGGGAATTGACACCAGGACCCGGTTTATAGAACGGGGTTTTCAGCTAGATCTAGTATTAGGAAAGATCTAAATGTAGATGATTGGCAAGAATTTACTGTTGTTCGTTGCAGTTATTTGAATAAATATATACAATCGTTTGAATTTATAACTAGTCTGCAGTTGTTCACACAATTAATTATTTAGGGCTCTAAAGTAACATGATTTAAGGTTATAGTCTCTACTAAAATAACTGACCCAAGGTATCATCTAATGGACAAAGATGGTTTACCACAGAGTGGTCAAGATTTACATTTTTTTCAAAGCCTTTGAATATGTTACATTAAAATCTAATTAACTATTTATTGTACAACTCTCCATCTTTAAATAGTAAGTAAATTAATACCTTTCAGTTAATGTTTCCTTATTTTTCTTTGGAAAACCTTTCTTACAAGCTTCTTTTCCTTTGCCGCTATGTTGGTAGGCTTAAGGTAACACTACTTTTTTCATTCCTTTTATTAATTTAAGGCTTGAATCAAAACAAAAGATCTGGCTAATTTCAATATCTGTAATTACTCGATATTCGCTCTCTGTCTGTCTTTATAATGTTTTATTTTTTGCAAGTAACGCAGCGTTTTATCTAGGCTAGTTAATTTTCTATGTCTTTCGGTGTTTTTTCAGACTTCAATTAACGGCACTAATTTTTTTTTGCAACAGATAAATAACACTCTGATTTTCTCTTTCCCTGGCTTACCAGTTCAATTCTTTTCCTTTTAGTTTTGCTCCACTTTGTTAAACTGTT
>JAWDGP010000631.1:0-17500 GCA_033675545.1 Elysia crispata
AAAAGTTCAAAGAAAGTCATGCCTTGTACTCTCGGTATCGAAGTAAAAGTTAAACAAAGTCATGTCTTGTACTCTCGGTATCGAAGTAAAAGTTAAACAAAGTCATGTCTTGTACTCTCGGTATCGAAGTAATAGTTAAACAAAGTCATGCCTTGTACTCTCGGTATCGAAGTAAAAGTCAAACATAATCATGTCTTGAACTCTCGGTATCGAAGTAAAAGTCAAACAAAGTCATGTCTTGTACTCTCGGTATCGAAGTAAAAGTTAAACAAAGTCATGTCTTGTACTCTCGGTATCGAAGTAAAAGTTAAACAAAGTCATGTCTTGTACTCTCGGTATCGAAGTAAAAGTTAAACAAAGTCATATCTTGTACTCTCGGTATCGAAGTAAAAATCAGACATAGCCATGTCTTGCACTCTCGGTATCGAAGTAAAAGTTAAAGTCATGTCTTGTGACAGTGTTTGTGTGCATGTAGGCGCTCAGAAAGTGTCTAGGTTCTAAGTTGAGCCTTTGTGTTTCCTGTATGCTATGGGATGTGAGGCAAGACAAGATAGTTTGAGTTGTTTAGTTGTTGGCAAAAAGGTTCAATTAAAGGATGATAAGTGCAGTGTTGAATCCTTATAGTATCATCTCGTTAGGGTTTTTCTTTTTTTTTTTTTTCGGGGGAGGGGGGGTGGTGGAGGTTAATTACTGGTGGAGGGATCTATGATTATCTTTTTTATCTTCTGTTCACTTTGGACAACATTTCCCATTACTTCTTTTTCTTCATGTTTCCTTCCCCCCCTCAGACGACATAAACTTTATGGAATAATGCTAATTTTTAAATGATTAGAATTAGCCCTCCATTCCCTTTGTTTTCATTTCTCTCTTCTTATTCCTGTCATTAAAAAACAAAAAAACAACTATCCACCCTTTTTTCTTTAATTGGACCTCTACGATTTTCCCCTGTATCTGTACCTGTTGTGTCTGTATGTTTCTCTGTCTCTTTCACTCTTAGTCCTGCCGTTTTTCTCTTTGCTTGACTATTGATCTCTGTTTCTCCACCCTCTACTCTCTTTTCACTCTGTCTATCTATCTATCTATCTATCTATATATATATATATATATATATATATATATATATATATATACATTTCTCTCATTTTTCTAACTCACTATGTTTTACACTCAGTCCTCTCATCTATCTATTTTCAGTCTGTCTTTGTTATTAACAATCTTACTCTCTTTTCTTGACCTTTTCTTTTTCCCACCATAAATCCCTCATTTTTTCCGTCTCTTATTACTCTGTCTCTTCTTGCGTCTGGTTTCATCTTTCTATCTTTTTTTTTTTCTTTTATAACACGGCGGTGGCTTAACTACATTGGGAAGAGTCACCGGGGCATTACCAGTCTCAAAGCAAATAAAAACTGTTCCGTTTCTCCCTTGATTAATTTCTCATTTATCCATCGCGACGAAGACAAGTTATTAAGAAAAAGCCCACAAGACCATAATTTTAGTGTCAGAGCTTTGTGTGGGATGATAAAATCAGACAAAGATGTAAAAATAGAAAAGAGGTAAAGAGCATGTAACAGGAACAAATCAGAAAACGAAAAAAATACAAAGCAGTTGAGGAAAGCAGTTAACTTGCTCAGAGAAATCCTTGGCTGTGGATCTTTCCCTTTCTTATAAGATTCCCGTGTATAATGATCCCTTGTGTGACTTGGAAAAGAAATATGAATTGGCAACGAACTTCCATGGCAACTGTAGAAAATAATTTGAGCACTTCGGCGTCCGCAGCACTATGATCATAAAAATGCTAATCTTTATTGTTCCATATAACCTTGAACTTTACAACCATAATTATTGGCAAATTTCGCTTATACCTTTTTTTTTTCCTTTTCGTCCAGGTTTTTGATGCCCTGGTTGTTGTGACGTCAGTGGTGGTCGATCTCATATTTATCAAAGGCTTGTCAGAGTTTGCTGTGGACGAGACCATCTTTGTGCTGGCTCTTCTGTTACCCTGGCGAGTCATACGTGTGGTCAACAGTAAGTACACACCAGTAACTCGGTCTACACACTCTCTGGTACACACCATGGAGATACTCCATTTAAAAGAAGAGGCCCACACCCATCATCAACCCAGCTGTGCAGCATTGAGGATGTTTTCAAGTCATCCCAATGGAACGGCCCTATATTCCTTCACGTTTGTCTTCGTCAGACAAACAAGTGAATTGTTTGTTTTTGCTTGCTTTTTTATCACTCCATTCATATAATACTTTTAAAGAGTTTGCAAGAGCTCTCCACCTTGAATTTTATTATTGTGTTTTGAAGAATTTGGATATTTTGTGTACGTCATAAACGTTACAAGAAAAGAGGAATGTGATCTAACAATAGATCTACATGTTAAACCATTTTCCATCTGAAAGAGCCAACGTCTCTTTCTTTGACAAGAATATAGCTTTATCCAGGTCTAAATCTTTGTGACTTCTTCGAATCTAGTTTTGTTCGTTTTTTTTTAAATATTAGGTAATTTTGTGTCTGTATTAACTCAATTTTTATGGAAAACAAAAAGAATCATTTTAATATCAGCTCTCTAAGTCTTTCAGGTATTTTTTCCTCTAAAATTTGGTATTCGTACCAAAACCTTTTGAACGTTCTTGTCTTACTTTCTTTTTTTTTTAAGTATCTTCTCTGCTCAGTGACGCAACCCATTTAAAAAAAAAAAACAACAATGATTGACTTAAATGAGTTTGCGATATTTTATGTCTGTGTTTTTCTGTCTTCGGTGTGCATCAATAATTCTTCCCAGAAAATGCCGCGAAGTTTAAAGGCGAGCCTTTCTTAGATCTTTAGGAAAAGTCAATTTTAGTGCCTCACGCATTGATCGACACACACGTTGAACATAATTTATTGTTTGTTTAACTCGGTCTGACCCAGACAGCTTGAATATAGTAATTTATGGCAGAAAAGAATAAACCCTTAGATCGTTCATTTTCTATAACATTTTTAAATTGAGAAACAAGGCAAAACCATTGCAAACTACAAGTAAACAGAAAAATATAAAAAATGTTCGGATCTTTATGCGAAAAAGAGATGTACGTCCTACTTTGGATTACTTGACGTGTGTCGTAAGAAATTTTAAACGAAAGTCAAATGATAAAAAGAAAAAAAAAACGAATTGAAATAGCTTGCTATGGAGCAATAGCTTGGTCTTTGTCGTTTATTTATGTCTTTGTTTGCTTGCTTGCTTGCTTATTTGACTGTGTGCTTTTCGTTTACAATCATACAGAATGAGGTGTTTTCATGGGGGAAAAGATCTATAAAAAGTCTGCTCATTTATTCTTGTTATTCTTTTTGTTTTGTTTTGAGTTATTTAAAACAGAAATCGTATTGCTAGCTCCAGATAGGTTAGCCTAGAGTTTTCACTGCCTCATGTATTAATAAAAAAAGACCCACTGGATTTCTAGGCATTTTATGGACAGATCGGCAAGGATATCTTGTTCTAGATCAAATGGTTGTTGTTATCATAAAGGTCATAATGTAAATTGGAGATAACCTAGGATTGCCCGCGAATCTACGATTCTGAACTTTCCAATACCAGAAGACGCCATTCAATAGGGAATGTGATTTCACAAACAGTTATGCTACCTAGTTGGAAGTCATGAACTCTGCTTGAAGCTGTTATTAACGCATCAAGCAAAAGCGTCTCCCAAAAAGAACACTTGTTTGAAATTTGAAGAAAAATGAAGCGAAACATACAACACACGATACAACATTTAACAATAAAATTATCTAGCTCTGCTTAGATCTTCGAAATGTTTCTTATTGTTGAACAGAACTCACGAGTCCCGACAACGTGGCATTAAATACCCAGTCACATGTGATAAAAAAATTTTAAAATTCGCAAGAATCAATTACGTGAAGTAATACATGCATATACACCTTTCAGTAAGCACTACATCGTCATATAAAATAACCCATAAAATTTGTTATTGCCTATCTGTTATTGCGAGAATGACGTTATGCTATCTGTCATTGCGCGAATGACGTTATCTTATCTGTTATTGCGTGAATGACGTTATGCTATCTGTCATTGCGCGAATGACGTTATCTTATCTGTTATTGCGTGAATGACGTTATCTTATCTGTTATTGCGAGAATGACGTTATCTTAACTGTTACTGCGTGAATGACGTTATCTTATCTGTTACTAAATGACTGACGTTATCTTATCTGTTATTGCGTGAATGACGTTATCTTATCTGTTATTGCGTGAATAACGTTATCTTAACTGTTATTGTGAGAATGACGTTATCTTATCTCTTATTGCGTGAATGACGTTATCTTTTCTGTTATTGCGAGAAAGCCGTTATCTTATCTGTTATCGCGAGAATGACGCTATCGTATCTGCTATTGCGTGAGTGACGTTATCTTATCTGTTATTGCGTGAATAACGTTATCTTATCTGTTATTGCGTGAATGACGTTATCTTATCTTTTATTGCGTGAATGATGACGTTATCTTATCTGTTATTGCGAGAATGACGGTATCTTATCTGTTATTGCGTCAATGACGTTATCTTATCTGTTACTAAATGAATAACGTTATCTTAACTGTTATTGCGTGAATGACGTTATCTTATCTTTTATTGCGTGAATGATGACGTTATCTTATCTGTTATTGCGAGAATGACGTTATCTTATCTGTTATTGCGAGAATGACGTTATCTTATCTGTTATTGCGTGAGTGACGTTATCTTATCTGTTGTTGCATGAATGTCGTTATCTTATCTGTTATTGCGTGAATGATGACGTTATCTTATCTGTTATTGCGAGAATGACGGTATCTTATGTTTTATTGCGTGAATGATGACGTTATCTTATCTGTTATTGGGTGAATGACGTTATCTTAATTGTTATTGTGACAATAACGTTATCTTATCTGTTATTGCGAGAATGATGCTATCGTATGTGTTGTTGCGTGAGTGACGTTATCTTATCTGTTATTGCGAGAATAACGTTATCTTATCTGTTATTGCGAGAATAACGTTATCTTATCTGTTATTGCGAGAATGACGTTATCTTAACTGTTACTGCGTGAATGACGTTATCTTATGCGTTATCTTATCTGTTATTGCGAGAATAACGTTATCTTATCTGTTATTGCGAGAATGACGTTATCTTAACTGTTACTGCGTGAATGACGTTATCTTATCTGTTATTGCGAGAATAACGTTATCTTATCTGTTATTGCGAGAATGACGTTATCTTATCTCCCACGCCAGGTCTGGTCATGGCTGTGATAGACCACGAGCACGTGAAGCTCCGGCTCCTGTACTCCAGGAAGAAGAAGCTCGACAAGACAGTCGAGACCCTCAGAAACGAGACGGACGAGTTAAAGGCAAGCGAGAATAAATTGTATTAGTTTTGATAGAGACAAAGTGTAGAATTTGAAAGCACGCTTGATTTTTTTTTTTTTTATCATTTTAAATAGCTTATGATTATATCGGTAATGTAGCGATAATAAACTGTAAGATTATTAGGATTGTGGTAATATTTATAATAGTCGAAGAAGAAGAAGAAGAAGAAGAAGAAGAAGAAGAAGAAGAAGAAGAAGAAGAAGAAGAAGAAGAAGAAGAAGAAGAAGAAGAAGAAGAAGAAGAAGAAGAAGAAGAAGAAGAAGAAGAAGAAGAAGAAGAAGAAGAAGAAGAAGAAAAATAGTAGTAGTAGTAGTAGTAGTAGTAGTAGTAGTAGTAGTAGTAGGAGTAGTAGTAGTAGTAGTAGTAGTAGTAGTAGTAGTAGTAGTAGTAGTAGTAGTAGTAGTAGTAGTAGTAGTAGTAGTAGTAGTAGTAGTAGTAGTAGTAGTAGTAGTAGTAGTAGTAGTAGTAGTAGGAGTAGTAGTAGTAGGAGGAGGAGTAGTAGGAGTAGTAGTAGAAGAAGAAGAAGAATAAGTAGATTCAGAAGTAGATGAAAAAGAAGAAGAAGAAGAAGAAGAAGAAGAAGAAGAAGAAGAAGAAGAAGAAGAAGAAGAAGAAGAAGAAGAAGAAGAAGAAGAAGAAGAAGAAGAAGAAGGAAAGGATGATTATAACAACAACAACAAGTACAACAACAACAACAACAACAACAAAAGCAATGGCAACAGCAACAACAGCAACGAAAACAATGAAAAGAACAGTAATACTCAATTTGATACTGCTAATATCACTTAGAACAACAAGAACAACAAGAACAACAACAACAACAACAACAACAACAACAAAAGCAATGGCAACAGCAACAACAGCAACGAAAACAATGAAAAGAACAGTAATACTCAATTTGATACTGCTAATATCACTTAAAACAAAAACAACAACAACAGTAAATAAGGCTCTAAAGAGGTCGGCAACATCCACTTTAGGCAGGACACATTGATTTTGCCGTAATTAGAATACTTAGCTTAGTTTATTTTATAAAAATCAAAATCTGGCCAAGATCCTTTTTAAACATTTATATTTATATAGATTGGAATAAATGGGCAATCATGACCTCCCGCCTTGTAGTAATAGTGAAAAAAGATCTTAAAATATATTGAGCAAGAATAGATTTAACCTATTTCCCAAAATATAGAACCATAAATAAACACTTTTAATACATTGGCTTTGTAAACTTGCGACATTTGAAGTTAAACATAAAATTACGAATTCAGTAATTTACTTGACTTGTCTCGGTTTAAATTCGGTATGTGGAAATTGTTCCGACAATTTTGTAAAACTGGGCGGTTTCACTGGGCTTAGTTCTATGATTTTTGTCTATTTTGAATTTTATTCAAAAGCTGTGTCTGAATGGATCTTTCATTTTCTTTTTTTTCCTTTAAAAGTTGCGACTGACTTTCTACACACAAATCAAGTTCTTAAAAAAGTTAATATTCTAGCAAAGTCAGAGCTAAAACAGGAATTAGCTTAGGCGTTTTCTTACCATTCTAGCAATATCAAAAGAAAATATAAGGTGGCTGAAGCATTTTATTCCAATTCTAGCAATGTAACAACTGGGTACCAGATCTGCTCTCTTGAATGACGCTTTAAGAACAGACGGTAATCAATGGTTGATGGTTGTATGACAAGCCTGTATGATGAACTAGATTTGGTAACTTACTTTATAGACAGTATCGGAGTATTTTTTTTTGTTTTGTTGTTGTAGAAAAGGCATGAGATTGCTTTATAGAGAACCGGCCATGATAGAAATATAAATAAGTTAAGCATACTTATCTCTGGAAAAGATTCCCTGGGGAAACTAAAGGAGTTAAAATGAACCTAAATCTGCTTATTGTGTCTCAAATAAATTATAATCTAGCAGATCACGGTTAATTCTATACGTAGTTCTGTACGCCACGGTAATATTTCTGCCCGCCCATTCTCTCTCTTTCTCTCTCTCTCTCTCTCTCTCTCTCTCTCTCTCTCTCTCTCTCTCTCTCTCTCTCTCTCTCTCTCTCTCTCTCTCTCTCTCTCTTTCTTTCTTTCTCTCTCTCTCTCTCTTTCTCTTTCTCTCTTCTGTCTGTCTGTTTGTCTGTCTGTCTGTCTGTCTGTCTGTCTGTCTCTCTCTCTCTCTCTCTCTCTCTCTCTCTCTCTCTCTCTCTCTCTCTCTCTCTCTCTCTCTGTGTAATTAAAATAGTATTATGCAACTTCATGATATAAGCAATAGAAAACAACAAAATCGATGATGACGTTATGTAAGTCTATTTCGAAATCGATATTAAGTTTTATGTATTTCGTAGCTGCTGTTACATTCTTTCAATCCGTTCGTTGTAATTCTGCCTCATGTGATTGTATTCTACTTTCCCTTGCACTTAGGATATGTTTAAAGGTAACCGGTTTAATGAGTAAAAATAAAGTTGTACATAATTATAATGATACAAACCAAATTTTCATTTAAAGTAAAGAAAAAACAAACGCAAGAGATGGACAGAGGTTACGTTTATTATCTTATATTCTCACTGCAAAATTAGAAGAAAAAAAACCCTAATTTATACATTAATGAGCGAAACGAATAACGGAACTCATACATGATCATTCATACTATGCCTAAACATCGCATGTCATGACTTTCTTTGTAGGTGAAAAAAGAGATAAATTCTGCAAATTTATAGTTTCTTTTCTGCGTTTAAAATGAGATAAACTTTACAGATCAATAACTTTCCTTGTAGGTTCAAAAGTGAGATAAATTATTCACGCATAATGTGAAAATCAGGATCATCCGTATATATTACAAATTTGCAACAAGTTCAATAACGTTTTGGTATTTCTAAAAGTAAAATTGGGGGAGATGCTTACAAAATGTAATGCTAAAGCGTAAGAGTGGAACCTTCTATCAGCTACAAGATTTACCACCTCTGAGCCCCAGCTTCAGATGCTGTGATCCTGTAGTGAGTCTAGCTCACAGCACCTGTAACTGGTCAGCAAAAACACTCTTGATATTATTCATTCATTCATTTATTTATTTATTTATATTAGTATACATCGGAAAATTTTGTTAATGAGCGATGGCATACAATAAATAAATTGTTTGGAACCAGACTGACATCAAGCGTTCATCAAGGAGAAGTGACGTCAGGACTTTCTCTTCTTATTATGATTACTGTTAGCTTCTGTTCCACTGACGCCTCTATGTTTTCGAACTAACAAGTACTGTCAATTTTTTTTTTTTTTTGCTCCTCTGTCTTCTACGAAATGTTGTGCCTACCTCTCCTCTAGTCTACACGTCCTACTAACGGACGGGTCTCTTCTCTCTATCCTCAGGGCATGCTGCAAGACGTCAGGCAGTTCTGTATCAAGGAAGGGATAGACTCCAGCCGCATCGACAGTATACTGGGTCAGTGCGATTGGATTGTTTTTTTTGGTTGTTTTTTTTTTTTTTGGTTTTGTTTTAGTCATTATTCCATTTTTTTTTTTTTTTTTGGCTTTTGTGTGTATTGTTGTTTTGTTTTGTTTTATCAGTATACTTCTGCTGTTTTAATTTTTTCCCCGAAAATGTCTGTTAATGTGTCTGTTAATGTATTTGTGTATGTATTGTATTTTATTTTATTTTATTATTGCATTTTTTGCGGGGCCCATCCTCTCCTCCCACCCCCTGACCACTATTTCATCGATTGATTATTTCACAAACTCACTTGATTTTTCTACAAAGCCAACTAAAAGACGTAAATCTGATCATTATTTAAAAAAAAGAAAATGCTTTTTTCCTACGCTTCCTTGGCAATAATCTGTTTCCAACTGTCCAAAGCACTAGGATTTAAATTGTGCGTGTGTGTAATGTGTATTATTTTTATCCTCGTATATTAATACTAATGAAAAACTCTCTCTATAAGGAACAATCATATTTGCAAAGTTGTTGATTTGTTACAGGCCAAGTCTCGTTTCTTCTTCGCTTTTCTCACTATTAGAAGGTTAGATCTAGTCATAAAACTTTGACAATATTTGATTTATCTTTTCTTTGGTTTTAGTAATTTAATATTCATTTAAGTTTTGCAACCTCTTTAAGAAACTTAGCGCATTGTCAACAAACAAAAAAATATGGCAAAACCGTAGGATTCTAGAACGACGCTGTATGGTTAAAAAAGTTTTTATCAGAAATCAAAGACTTTATATTGAATGAAATATATATAGAGAGTAAAAACAGGGAGACTGTAAACGAGAATCTTTGGGGTTATTTTTAACTGGCATTATTTTTTTTACAGGAAAACGACTGATCATTGTCTACTTACTTTCTCCGGTTTAGAAAATTATTAAAATTAGTTTGGCATATTTGTACCACTGTTTTTTTTTTTGTACTGAGGTTTTTCCTTTTGTTCTTGTTAAAAATGGTTAATTGTTATAATACAATGTATGATCTTTTTTTATTTAAAACAACAACTTTTTTATAATTATATTTCATAAGCAACAAAAGAATCTCGTAATCTTAAATCTTGCGAAGCAAAATCTTAATGTCGCCCAATTTGATGAGAAAACACAAAGACTGCCCGAGGAGCAAACTCTAAAACATTACGGCGAAAGACAAAAATCGACAAAAGAGAAAAAAAATTTAATCTCATCCAGACTTTTCGCTCCAATATGTTCCTCGCATGACAACCTTTTAGCGTTGACATTTCCTAGAGACGAAACTTGGGTTTGAATCAAATTGAGAGGAAGGAGGAAGAGAGGGGGGAGGCGGTGGTCGCCTAATAGGGCCCTGCTTGGTTTTAACCAGAGAGGGGTCCATTACACCACACTAAGTGGATTCTTGGCGACCAGGGATGGAGAAAGAAAAGAAAGGTTTCCGAAAAGTGTTCCGAGGTTTGGGAGAAAGGTGTGGAATCAATGAAGAGAGAGAGAGAGAGAGAGAGAGAGAGAGAGAGAGAGGTATAGAAAGAAAGGTGGAAGAAACGCACAGAGCGAAATAGGTGAAAGATTGACAGAAGGCAATGAGAAAAGAAAATCGAAAATGAAGAGAGAGAGAGAGAGGTGGTGGGTGGGGGTGGATAGGAAGAAAGGTGAACCATACATAGAGAAGGAAATAGATTGACATTGACAGAGAACTATAAGGAAAGGAAATAGGAATATGAAGAAAGAGAGAGAGAGAGAGACAGACAGACAGACAGAGAGAGAGACAGACAGACAGACAGACAGACAGAGATAGAGAGAGAGAAAGAAAGAGAGACAGACAGAGAGAGACATTCAGACAGAGAGAGAGAAATGATGCAGACAGACTGTTTATAGACATATGCAGATAGCAAACATGACAGTGTCATCCAACGGTAGAAAGAGAAATTCATCAACGAGAGTGAGAGAAAGACATAAAGAGAAAGATAGATAGTAAGGGACAGTATGAAAAATGGGATTGTGGGAGAAAAGAGACAGAGACCCAGAGAAAGACACATAGAGAGGGGGAGAGAGAGAGACAGAGACAGAGAGACAGACAGAGAGAGAGAGAGGCAGACAGACAGACAGAGAGACAGAGAGGGAGAGACAGACAGACAGACAGACAGAGTGAGAGAGAGAGAGAGGTAGACAGACGGACAGACAGACAGACAGAGTGAGTGAGAGAGAGAGAGAGAGAGGTAGACAGACGGACAGACAGACAGACAGAGTGAGAGAGAGTGAGAGAGAAAGAGAGGTAGACAGACAGACAGACAGACAGACAGACAGAGTGAGAGAGAAAGAGAGGTAGACAGACAGACAGACAGACAGACAGACAGACAGAGAGGTAGACAGACAGACAGAGTGAGACAGACAGATAGACAGACAGATAGACAGAGAGAGAGAGAGAGAGAGAGAGAGAGAGAGAGAGAGAGAGAAGAGGAGATTAACAGACACGGATAGCCAGAGATTTTACACGCGGTTCAGGGATGCTTGTGTGAAAGAAAATAAAAAAAAAAAATTAAAAAAAAACGAAAAGGAAAAGAAAACTCAGGAGCGTTCAGCCCTTGTGATGCAAATCAGGTGAGGGGTCAGACGAACAAGAATCCGGGCCTTTTCTCCTGCTCCGTTTCAATTTGGACAGTACTGGTCAGTTGGAGAACATTTTCTTTCGTTTCTAGCACCTCCAATTTTTTAGCTTGTGTGTGTGTGTGGAGAGCTCTCTTGGATTTGCTTAGATTATAGAAAGAGATCGCAATCTTTTTATATTTGATGTCCGACTAAATTTATACGTCTGGCGGGCTTGTCCGAAGCTAATGGATACTGTCTGCCTCGCACACGTCAAGGTGTCTAGAACAGTATTATGCTTGGAGGTTACCAGGCTGGATGCGGGCTGTTGAGAACCAGGTTGGAGGTTGTAGGGGAGTGAGGGTGGTTGCGAACAGGTTGGAGGTTGTAGAGGAATGAGAGTGGTTGAGAACAGGTTCTAGGTTGTAGAGGAATAAGGGTGGTTGATAACAGGTTGGAGGTTGTAGAGGAATAAGGGTGGTTGATAACAGGTTGGAGGTTGTAGAGGAATAAGGGTGGTTGATAACAGGTTGGAGGCTGTAGAGGAATGAGAATGGTTGAGAACAGGTTGGAGGTTGTAAAGGGTTGAGTGTGGATTGCAGTTGTCTTAAAGAGGATTGAGGTTAAATTCCAAGTGTCTCTAAGAGGTTGTAGAACATTGAGAAAAGATTTAAGGTGCCTGATTGAGGTTCTAGAAGTAAAGATTCAAAGTCTTTAAAGAGGTTTTGGAGGATTGAGTGTGGATTCAAGGTGACTAAAACGGTTTTGAGGACTGGTTGCGGAAAGGCCGTTTAGAATTGTGAGTTGATTCCACGTTTCTAAAATAGGTCGTGGAGAACCTGGCTATTACCGTTTTCTCTCTCTCTCTCTCTCTCTCTCTCTCTCTCTCTCTCTCTCTCTCTCTCTCTCTCTCTCTCTCTCTCTCTCTCTCTCTCTCTCTCTCTCTCTCTCTCTCTCTCTCTCTCTCTTTATCTTAAGACTTAAAGAAACTACAGGGTGCCACCGCTTTTGGAGACATCTTACAGAGGCGTGAAAACGCTTTATCAAAATGCTTTTCTCCTCTTTGTCTTCCATGTGACCATATTTTATAAGAAACTTCATGATGTGATTCCAACCATCAATCAAGAAACACGATCTCGTATTAGATGTAGGCCCTAAGTAAAGTTTACGAGCGGGAATACATGACACATCCTCATACACTTGAAGAAAGTTATTATTACACAAACTACTATTTATATATATATATATATATATATATATATATTTATTTATTTATTTATACATGATACATTATAAATAGATAATTTTTTTTTTTAATTGGCCTACCTAGTGGTCCACGACTTAAAAGTTTCGTGCTTAGTGGTTCGTGCCATGCTCCTTAATTGTGGAGCTCTATTTTTATTGTGTTATTTCACACACAACTATATATACATATATATGCGTGTGTGTGTGTGTCTGTGTGTCTGTGTGTACTCATGTGTGTCCACCATAATGACTTGGCGTTCACTTTGTAAATAAAATGTGTGGGATGTATGCGTGGAGTGTTTGTTGGCTGGCTGTGTGAGAGGTCCAGTGTTTCCGGTACCTGTTATCTCGCCGGACTCGAGTGCGAAGGTTTAAAAGCTTCTTGGGATGGAGGGGAGAGAGGACCCGCGACTAGAACAATAAAGGTCGGATGTTATCCAGGCTTTCCGAGAACAGGGTAAAAATTACCAAAATGGTCGTCCGAGAGAGGAGAAAAGAGATGGGAGAGGCTGGGTGGCGTAGACGGTAGGTTTAACTATAATGTTATCAGGGCTTTATGAGGCGACAAGATGTATTCAGAGAAGAGAAGAGAAGAGAGAGAGAGAGAGAGAGAAAGTGATATTGATAGAAGGAACAGTTGGTAAAAGCCGAATTCACAATTAGCACAGACTAACAGACAGACAGACCGAGAACGAGAAGAATTAAAGACATCAAAGAGAAAATGCTTGAAGGAAAGAGATAAAAAAGGAGTCAGGAACAGCGTATGTTGAAAAAAAAAACCAGACAGGTAGAGAGAGAGAGAGAGAGAGAGAGAGAGAGAGAGAGAGAGAGAGAGAGAGAGAGAGAGAAACAGACAGAAGCAGAGACAGAGATGGAGAGGCATAATAATATGCAGAATGTCAATAAAATAGAGCTGTGAGAGAGAAATAAAAAAAACAAACAAATAATACTTTCAAAAAAGACACACGAAATGAAACAAGAATCAATGGACAATTGCGCCTCGCAAAAAATCAAATGAGACGAATATAATATCACTCAGTCGGGCGAAGAAAGAAAGAAAAGTGGACAAGCAAGCTATGTTTTGTCATTCAAGAGCTCAGCACAAAAAGCTAAAGAACAGCCTGTCAAAACTTGAGATTCTGATTTCACTTTTGCCAAAACCAAATTTTATTTTTTGAGTTGAAACCTTTCTAAGAACTTTTAGAGAGCAAAATAAAAAAGTAAGTGCAAATAAAAAGAAAAAGTTCTCTATGCCCTTCAGCATATCAAAAAGTCCAGGGACCTTTTTTTTCTACAGCAGTCTACTACTTTCGTTTTTTTTTTTCTTTTTTATTACTTTTTTTCTCATTTTCATTTGTTTATAATTATTTTATGACGGTTTTATCCTCTTTGGTTTTTCAAATCAGGGATTTAGCTCTACTATCGGAAACTTCTACTACCATTTATCGTTAAGGCGACATTTTTCTTCCAAGATCCAACGCTTTTAAATGCCAGATGGTGTCTGGTTCAAAAGAAAAAAGGAGAACAAAAAAAAAAAAACTTGTCATTTAGAAAACAAAGGTTTGACATTAAATGTAGATCTTACTGATACTAGTTTGCATTATGCTGTTTATCTTATCTTATCTTTGCCGTGTGTATTCGCTTCATTTTATGAGTAAGAATAATTTCTGTAGAACGGTAATTTCTTTGACATGTCCATAAAACAGAGGTTGACCAGTGCGTCAATGGATTTGTTCTGATAGAAAAAAAAAATAACAGCAAGTAACGTTGAACTAGATCTTAAGGTCGTTATGAGAAAAAAAGCCTTGAGATCAACGTTTACCGTGAAATACGTTTTAAATGCATTAGATTTTTTTTTTTTTTACATTTTACATTAATTTTGCTGCAGTACTGGTGTTTTAATCTCTTGGTAGGAGCTGATAAATTTCTTTCAAATAAGAGATCTGATCGCTCCCCCCCCCCCCCCCACCCCCCTCTCTTCCTCCCTTTGTTGCTCTACCGGATGTTAACAAAAAAATAAATAAATAAATAAATGAAAAGAACAAAAACTGAATAACACCTAGTATCACATCCTGCTGTGAACATGATATTCATTTTTCTTTTTTTTTTCTCCTTCGCCATTGTTTCAATGTTTTTGTTTCGTTTTCCTCTGGAAAGTTTGATATCATCAGATTATGATTTTAAGATGTTCTGTCTATCTGCATTTTTTTCCTTTTGAAGCCATTATCTGTATCATCAATATCAAATCATGCATGTTTCTATGAATACGCAGGTCTCAATTTAATGAAGTGATTAAGGGAGGACAAAAGAGCATTTCGAAGTAAACAAAGTTTTATTTCATGATTTTATTTTATTTTTTTTTAGTTCTGACCATCAAATCATTAACATCATCATTATGAACATTGACAACAACAATAGCAGAAATACTAACGAAAACCACCTCCAAAACAACAACAATAACAACAACATCAGCAACAACAACATCAGCAACGACAACAAAGAACACTAGCAACATCAGCAGCCACAATAAGAGAAATAAACTGCAATGGATTTCACAACTGACAGAAAAAACAGCCAGGAAAGTTTTTCACATCAGTTTCAATCACTTGACCGAGGAGTTTTCTATCCTCCTCTCCTGTTTTTTTTTTCTCCGATGAGATCAGATCTCGGATCAGGTCTCAACTGAGCTAGTGACAGCACCGATTACGTTTAATGAGCGCGATGGCTGAAAGGATTTCTCAGACATTGAATGTAGGAAAAGAATAGCAAACGTTTTAGAAGAAGAAAAAAAAAAAAAAAGAATACAAAGAATTACCGGGGAGGCTGTCAAACTATCCGCCAGGTATATTTCAAAGTGTGTGGTTTTAGCTTCAAATTGAAAGAAGAAAATCTACGCCCGTTCGCTTTGGTTAAATTTTTCACAAGATAAAGAGAAATATATTAAAAAAGGGGAGATCAGCGGCTGTAAAACTATGGATTTTGTCTCGTAAACCTTTCTGCCTACTGTAAAAATAGATTTAAATGTCCAGTGCTAAATCGTTTACTACTTATATATTTTTTAGAAAGTTGAATTTTCAGTCCTAATGATATAATGTTGCTTGAGTGTTTAAACGTTTCAACATACATTGTATTTTGCAATATTGTCTACTTTACTTTTTCTGACTCAAGTTTGACTCAAACATGTTTTTTAGAACTTATGATTAATCTAGGCCTAAACTTTCTAGGTTTGTGTTTGTGAGACAAAAAGACATAGTTTTAGTTAAGTTATAAAGATGCTTATTTCAAGATATACATCTAAAAAGATATAAGTGTGATTTTTTTTTAAAGTTTCGTTCAATATTTTTTTTTTGGGTGCAGCTGTTTATTTCATAACAATAACTTTGAGCTGGATAAGAATGGCTTGGTGTGCTTTCAAATCGAAGTCGAGCACTTAGCGTAGGACAAGCTTTTTTGTAATTGTGTCGTTTCTTCACTGATTTTTAGTACCTAAAATAGCGGTCTTTTCCTGTATCATCCTTAGGCAAATTCGCCCCTCGGCGTCGGAAAGACTCCAAGTTCTACACCCTGGTGAAGCTGGTCATGAGCACGGCGTCCATCAACAACAACGACAACGACAGCATCAGCAGCTCCTCCATGGAGAACGACCTGCGCGACTACGCCAACCGCCAGAGCGTGCTGAACGAGGGCGCCAGCAACGATGGCACCGTGTCCTCCCTGAGGCAGTACCTGTCCGTGCCGTTCTTCTCCACGTCCCTCCCCGGGCCAGGCTCCTCCGCGGTGTCGTCTGACCAAGACAGCGTCAGCTGTGTGGGCAGCGTGGACGGCGGCGAGGGAAGCACCAAGCGGAGCCGAGCCGACTCGGCGCTGTCCAAACCGAGCATCTTCATCACGGCACCTCCCAGCGACGAGAAGATGTCCCCCTCGCAGGACGTGGATGTAGAGCTCGGAGAGGGAGGCAGGCGGAGTCCGTGTGGGAGCGAGTTCGATGGAAGCGTCGGAAGCGAGGGAGACGTGGAGGACGGGGAGTTTAGCGATGTCTTCGAGGAGGACGAGGAGGAGGAAGACGGTGTGACTGAAGAGAGGAAGCAGTTCCTGAACAATCGTGGCCAGAACCGTTTTACAGACAGCGATTCTGAACTTGCTCCCGGGAAGACAGAGGTGGCGTTTTACCTAGGGAGCCGAGCATCCCTGAACAAACTCACATTCCTAGAGGAGGGCGCGACCTCCACTCAGTCTGCCACCTGTGATATCGCTTCTCAGGAAAATTCTAATGGTGCTGCGTGTAATGAGAGAACACCAAGCGATTCGGACATGGTTATCATACCCAACATTAACTTGCAGCCTCAGAAGTATGGGCGGTTCTTAACCGTGCCTTTGTGTACAGTGCCAGTATCAGCTGTTACCACAAGGGCTCTTCTTACGACTAACAACAACAACAACAACAACAACAACAACAACGACGACGATGTCGAGGGTATTTCAAGCATCGACCATGAAGCAGACTTTACTGCGTGCTCATCAGAGACGAAGATAGAAACTGCCATTGAAAACGACAAATCGTCTAACGCAATCTATTCCGAGTCGAAGGTGAACCTAGATCCAACCATTACTACCTCTTCCAAAGAAGCACCTGGCACTACTGAATGTGGGGCAGTAGCTGACAAAGACGGCAATTTCGTTTGGAGACCTTCGAGCAGTGAAGAGAGACGCAAGCGCTTCGCATCGTCATCTCCGCCGAGAATCATATCTTCGCTGGACATGGAGGAGGCCCGGAAAGGAGAAAAAGACTGGATGAAACGATCGCTATCAGAGAGCGCGAGAAAGAAACCGCCGGAGACAT
>JAWDGP010000631.1:25000-30000 GCA_033675545.1 Elysia crispata
GTGTCCACCGTCCTCCAAGGTAAAGTGGAAGGAAAGAGAAACAGAGGACGACCACCTGCATCACTTGCTAGAAACATCACAAACAGCTGTGGCAAGAAACTTCAGGAGGTGGTCAGACTTAGCCAAGATTGAGAGTGCTGAAGCTAGAAACATCACAAACAGCTGTGGCAAGAAACTTCAGGAGGTGGTCAGACTTAGCCAAGATTGAGAATGCTGGAGCTAGAAACATCACAAAAATCAGTGGCAAGAAACTTCAGGAGGTGGTCAGACTTAGCCAAGATTGAGAGTGCTGGAGCTAGAAACATCACAAACAGCTGTGGCAAGAAACTTCAGGAGGCGGTCAGACTTAGCCAAGATTGAGAATGCTGGAGCTAGAAACATCACAAACAGCTGTGGCAAGAAACTTCAGGAGGTGGTCAGACTTAGCCAAGATTGAGAATGCTGAAGCTAGGAACATCACAACCATCAGTGGCAAGAAACTTCAGGAGGTGGTCAGACTTAGCCAAGATCAAGTGTGCTGGAGCTAGAAATATCACAACCATCAGTGGCAAGAAACTTCAGGAGGTGGTCAGACTTAGCCAAGATTGAGAGTGCTGGAGCTAGAAACATCACAACCATCAGTGGCAAGAAACTTCAGGAGGTGGTCAGACTTAGCCAAGATTGAGAGTGCTGGAGGCAATTTGCGAGGCGGCCAACACTTTTAATGTTCCCAGTGACACATACAGATGAAGACATATGAAGAAGATAAATATGAATAGAAGTTTAGAGAAACAACCCAAATAAAACCTCTGATATGTCCAAAGTTTTAGTTAGTCCTTTCCAGAATATTCATATCTATTCTTTATGGATCTTGTTAGTCAATGTAGTAATGAGGTTTTGTACAAACGGCATTGAAAAAAAAATTGAGATTTGAGTGTATATTGCAACTTTTGTGAAAGGAATTAAAGTGGAACACTATTTCTTTTTTAAAAGGGAGAGAGAGGAGGTGTATTTAGGTAAATAAAAGAAATATGCAATGAAACTTAGAATAAAGCATATAAATCAAAGCGCCCTTGATCAGTCTACAAGCATGCAGATGGCTTCGAAAAAGCGTTTGTTGATTACAATGAGTCATGTAAGTTTGATTTACAATATAAATCTTAGTTGAAAGATCTAAACCTCCAAGGGAGTAAGTTTTTTTCCTTTTTTTTTTTAATCATAGTTTAAATACAAATTGAATCAGGTATGTAAAATTATATTTCAAATTTAATCCATTAACTTTTTTGGTGGTGTTTTTATATAAGCATAATTCTTGGACTCTTTTCGCTTATAAAGTGAATGAGCAATGTATAAAAATGTAATCTACGCCTCCTTTTCAGATCTTAAAACACTGCATGAAAGATTTTACCTGAAGCTTTTTGCTCGTTGAAATAAATTAGAATAGCTTTGGGAACAACTGCCTCTTCTCTTTAAAAAACATGCACAGTACAATTTTTTTTAATTTCATGTATATAAAAAAACGTGATAGAAAGAACATTATGTAGGAGTTATTTCTAGTGAGTTGGAAATAAAAGATTCAATTTTTGTTTTGTTTTTCTTTAAAGCTGACAAATTCCAGCTTCTTATGGCATTCTATCAAAAACAGTTTTAAATATGAAACGTGCACCATATGGAAAGGCAATAATATTCTGGACTTTGAGATGTTAAAATAATCTTGAATGGGCAGCCAGGGAGTAGGTGGGAATGGTTTTGAAATATAACATTATAGAAATGATAAATCACAGATAACATTTAGAAGTCCTCAATAAATCTTCATGTAAGCTTTATTGTTGTATAATCAGTACAGAATAGTGAAACATTTGTGTCTGTGAATGAGCAATTTTTCTTAACAGTTACACACAATCATTCATTCTGACTCACATTACTTTGGCAATTTTGCTTTTACACAAACTTATAGGTACTCAAGATTAAAACAAAACAAAAATTAAAGTGAATGCTTAAAATTTGTAATTGTATATATTTGGTTCAAGTTCATTTAAAAAAAAAAAAACAATATTGTTCACACAATTGAAAATGATTGAAATTTATATCATAATGCATGCAATAAAAATTATTCCTTCATGTACTAAAACAAACAGCAGAAACGAGTTTTATACATGTTCAATAAAGATAAAAAAAAAATTGTTAAGTTATTCAGAACTGAACAAAAATAAAAGGATTTCTTTAAAATATAAAAAAGCTCTACTTAAAATATGAATGAAGTGATAGTATGTTTTTCAGAGCCTTATACAGTAGCATCATACAGTAGCATCATTGGGAGCTTCATCTTTTTTTTTATTTCAATAATGTAACCATTTTTCAGACTCAAATTTCTTATCATTAATAAAAATTTTCTAGATTTTTTTTACTACTGCTCTCATTATTAATATCTGAATGAATTAGAATGCAAAAAATAAACACTGGAAAATTAAATATATTTATATTTTTTTACGTAAGATTTTGTTTCTAAACATCGATACAATTGCAGGAGCCAAACAGGAGCACAAATTCTCCACATTGATTAAAATGTGATTTTAGTATTGACCTGTTAATGTTTTAACAATGTACACTGGTCATAAGGTAAAATTATACTTTTAAATACATTATTCTCTTATACTTTGGTGCAGTATTAAGTGGTAGGGCAGGTTTCTATTATTGTAGAAAAGCAAAAAGCAGATTTAAACTTGGTCTTCTCTGCAAAATTGTCTAAATATAAAACTCATAGCTTATTGGCTTTTGTGGACTATTTTTACATATTTTAAAGTAAAACAACTATTAAAACAAAGTAAATTAAACCAGGTTTTAAATCACTCAGTATTGTCACAAAACGTGAACCTCCGATTCATATAGAAATAACTTTTTCAGAGGCAAAACACAAATATTACAATCTCATTTTTTTACATGCCAGATCTTTATCAACAATTTGGCAACATTATGATAACAAAACATCATAATTATAAACGACATCAAAATAAATATTTTTTATAATCTTTTTAGAGCAAAATAAAAGTATCATATCATATATAAAATACGATGAAGCTTCAAACATCGCTTCAAATCTCGTAAGCTTATAATATAACAGTTTTAAAAGGTAGTTCTATAGTTGATGCAGCCTTTCTGCAATGCTCAGGGTGAAATAGATGAACGTCATGGCAATCAGTGATTATTCCGCATGGTAGGAACATACACAAATAACATGAATATAAATGTGAAAAGGAAAATATGTTTGGGTTTCACCACGTCATTCTGAGGGTTCTACTACACATAAATAAAGTGTTAAACATAGACTTCACCTTGACCTTCGTTCAAGTATACATAAAACTTCCACTTGGAAAAGGCCTACTTTGATACAAGCATTTAGCCTGCTCTTTAAAAGGATTTCAAGTAACAAACACGAGCCCAGAAACAGATTTTCCACCTTGTTTGGAAAAGTCCTCTTGGTTAATGCCGCTGATCATGGAAAAATATCCTTAGAAGATATGTAACCAGAGTTTATGCCCTTTGATGTCAGCATTTTAAGTGAGGAAAAGATTGCATTTGAAGCAAATATTTTAATTTCTTTTCTTCCTCTTTTTTTAGATAAAAAAAAAGTTCAATATCTGTTTTAGAGTTCTGAAGACTACGATCATATTTTACCACTTAGAGGCTTTGAAAAATGCATAATGCATTGGATAAAATATCAACACCTTTATTAATAATTATGATGTGAACTATATACAACAAATTTATACTCCATGTTATACTTCAACATATATGTAAAAATAATTTTCCCATACTCCAAAGAATTATGACTACACCACATTACTGCTTAAATTATAAGTATTTATATTCCATTACAACTGAAGATGCTGCTAAAAAATACTGCTTCTACTACTACTGCTTTTACTACTACTACTACTACTACTACTACTACTACTACTACTACTACTACTACTACTACTACTACTACTACTACTACTGCTACTGCTACTGCTACTACTACTACAACTACTACTACTACTACTACTACTACTACTACTACTACTACTACTACTACTACTACTACTACTACTACTACTACTACTATAAATGCTTCTATGATGATGATGATGGTGATGATAGAATGATGATAAAATTTATGAGAGATTAAATCTAAGCCTTTGTGCATAATTGATGAGCTTTTATAGAACTAATACTAATACTTTTGTAATTATTCGCAAAGTATAATAGTGGTAGCAAGGAGTAATGGCTTGTTACCTGTTCTATAGATTTAAAGTTGTATTACAGAGCTTTTTAAACCCTAAAACCTATCGCCATAAATATTCTGGCTCATCCGATAATAAAATGGTTTCTTCAGCACGTTTAGTCTGCTGCATTAAGAGCCTAATGAACACATATGCTTGCTATATTCTGAACGGAAGAGCAACTGTTGTGGAAGTACTATATATAATTCATTGATACTTTAAGTGCAACATTTTTTTAACAGTCTACTGACAGATTCATTGCAGATATTAAGAATCAACTTCAATTTGCAAATTAAAATCCAAGAGGCAAGAAAAAAAAACGATCATATTTCGTTACAGCTTTGTTAAAAAAAAAAAAACTTTTAGACAATCTTTTCAAGGGCAAGTTAACTCTTCCTTTCCAAAGTTTACCCATAATTTATATTATCTTGAAATCAAATCGCTTTGTCTATAATTATTTTGGAAGAAAAGACTGTTGTGCAGCAGTTTTTACATATCACAGCTTTGATAATTTCCAAAAATGTACACTGAAAATGCAAACGCTAATAATGATGCTGCCGATGTGAACACAAAATGAACCAAGCGTCATTCCCAGAGTGAACAATAATTGGAAGCAAAGGCTACAGGATAGTTCTATATGTAAAGGAATTACAAAGCAACTTTACGCTCGGTAACAATACAAATCAGTCTCTGAAGAGATATTTAAGAAGAAACCTGAAGTTCATCAGAATATTTTAAAAAATATGTGGAATGCAGATT
>JAWDGP010000631.1:35000-52500 GCA_033675545.1 Elysia crispata
CAGTGAAAACCAGAGGTATACAATGTCTTTCCTCCTCCCCAATCAGTCCCTATTACTATTTTAGACGCCTTTTCTTTTTACTTCTCTTCTCTCCCCTTTCCCGACTATTATTCAGAAGAGGTCAGCACTCACCCACTGCCTGGTCAGCTCCAGCACGGATTTCCGCGTCACGCCTGGCAGAATGAGGCCTGCGTCCAGAGGGGGTGTGACCAGTTCTTGTTCTGTTGAATTAAACACAAACACTCGGGCTCAGCACATAATAATAATAATAATAATAATAATAATAATAATAATAATAATAATAATAATAATAAAAATAATAATAATAATAATAATAATAATAATAATAATAATTATAATAATAATAATAATAATAATAATAATAATAATAATAATCATGTAATAATAATAATAATAATAATAATAATAATAATAATAATAATAATAATAATAATAATAATAATAATAATAATAATCATGATAATAATAATATTAATAATAGTAATAATAATAATTATACTACTACTACTACTACTACTACTACTACTACTACTACTACTACTACTACTACTACTACTACTACTACTACTACTACTACTACTTCTACACATACACTCAGTGTTTTACACGGACATGCTCAGCACAAACACTCAGTGTTTTACACGGACATGCTTAGCAGTGTTTTACACACACATGTTCAGCGCATACACTCAGTGTTTTACACACACATGTTCAGCACAAACACTCAGTGTTTTACACACATATGTTCAGCGCATACACTCAGTGTTTTACACACACATGTTCAGCACAAACACTCAGTGTTTTACACACACATGTTCAGCGCATACACTCAGTGTTTTACACACACATGTTCAGCACAAACACTCAGAGTTTTACATACACATGTTCAGCGCATACACTCAGTGTTTTACACACACATGTTCAGCGCATACACTCAGTGTTTTACACACACATGTTCAGCGCATACACTCAGTGTTTTACACACACATGTTCAGCGCATACACTCAGTGTTTTACACACACATGTTCAGCAAATACACTCAGTGATTTACACGGACATGCTCAGCACAAACACTCAGTGTTTTACACACACATGTTCAGCACAAACACTCAGTGTTTTACACACACATGTTCAGCGCGTACATTCAGTTTTTTACAACACACATGTTCAGCACAAACACTCAGTGTTTTACACACATGTTCAGTACAAACACTCAGTGTTTTACACATATGTTCAGCGCATACACTCAGTGTTTTACACACACATGTTCAGCACAAACACTCAGTGTTTTACACGTACATGTTCAGCGCATACACTCAGTGTTTTACACACACCTATTCAGTACAAATATTCAGTGTTTTACACACACACACATGTTCAGCACCAATATTCAGTGTTTACACACACACCTGTTCAGCACCAATATTTAGTGTTTTACACACACACCTGTTCAGCACATACACTCAGTGTTTTACACAGACACGTTCAGCACATACACTCAATGTTTTACACACACACATGTTCAGCACATGCACTCAGTGTTTTACACAGACAAGTTCAGCACAAACCTTCAGCGTTTTACACAGACAAGTTCAGCACAAACCGTCATTGTTTTACACATACATGTTCAGTACAAACACTCAGTAATAAATAGCACGAAGAGTCTTTGTTAAAATGTACTTGGAAAAAAGGAAACAATATTAACAAAGCAATCGGCAAGATATTCGTCTATAGCCAGCTTACGCGAAACAGCTCAACTTTTTGTCAAGGTGCTCGTGTTTTAGAAGATTTGTAATAGTAGTGATTGTAGGCTGAGATTCAAGAAGTGAAAAATTATTATTTCTCTCTGCTAAGTAAAAATTTATGCAATTTAAGATCTTAACTGGATGTGAACAAGGCGGTGAAGTTTAAGGACCGAGTAGGCTTCAGAACGTCTCTTACTATATAACATATTTAGCTTAGTGACATGCTTAGTGTTTGATTTATTTTGTCCACAAACAAGGGTAACTCAGGTTTTTTTCGCTTTTAATAGAGTTTTGGTGAGAAAGTGTGGTTGAAAGGTCTAAGTTAAATGGATAGACGGCATGTATTTCAATCTCACATTCATAGGTTTTCTGCACCTCATTATGAGGAATTACACAATTTAACTAGCATTCAATAATTCACTTGAGCTCAATAGGTGGGTTGGCTCAGAGTACAATGTCACCACAATACATTTAAAAACTATTTATGCATATAGACAACAACTATAGTAATCTGATATTATGAAACAAAAACAAAAAGCACTTGCGGTAAATTTGAGCTTCTTGCTGAAAGCTTATATAATGGTAGTGTAGAACGTTCCAATATGTGTGTGAGTTTCTCTCTCAGTCTCTCTCTCTCTGTCTCTCTGTCTGTCTGTCGGTCTGTCTGTCTATCTGTCTCTCTTCTCTCTCTCTCTCTCTCTCTCTCTCTCTCTCTCTCTCTCTCTCTCTCTCTCTCTCTCTCTCTCCCTCTCTCTCCCTCTCTCTCCCTCTCTCTCTCTCAGTCATTTTCTCTCATTAAGCTAAGTATCTTTGTCAAATATTTTTTCTGCATTAAAGCAACCACTGAAAAAAAATTAAGGAAATCAAACAGACCTTAGATATAATTTCTGTCTGTCTGCATGACTCTCTCTCTCTCTCTCTCTCTCTCTCTCTCTCTCTCTCTCTCTCTCTCTCTCTCTCTCTCTCTCTCTCTCTCTCTCTCTCTCTCTCTCTCTCTCTCTCTCTCTCTCTCTCTCTCTCTCTCTCTCTCTCTCTCTCTCTCTCTCTCTCTCTCTCTCTCTCTCTCTCTCTCTCTCTCTCTCTCTCTCTCTCTCTCTCTATCTCTCTCTCTTTTTTTTCTCAGCCACTTTCTCTCATTAAGCTAAGTATCTTTGTCAAATATTTTTTCTGCATTAAAGCAACCACTGAAAAAAATTAAGGAAATCAATCAGACACTCGATATATTATATTCTATACCTTTCACTTGCATGTAAAAAAAACAATTATCAGTTTTACAAAACACGAGAAAAGAGAGAAAAACTCAAGCAGTTTTACTCGCACCGCATGACAGGGAGTCAAAAAACCGCTCACCTCCGGCCTCATTGGTCCAGAACACAAAGAAATTCATGGTGCCTGCCTCGGTCATCTGATGGTCATCTCCGAACAGCCACAGGACCGACTGGCAGTTGTGCTCTCGCTGGGCATAGGCCTGGATGGCCACAGTTGGGGCATAGTTACTGAAATACATCACAGGTCAGACAACATCATCTGCGATACTTCAATCTAACTTTTTCAGGAGAATTGACTCCCAAGTTGATTTTTTTCAACAGGTTATATTCGAACAAATCATTGCAAAGTATGCGTCGTCTTTTCTAAATGTTTCGTTTGTAGGGCATACCCCCAAAATATTTTGCTAAAATGTATATGGAAAATACGGAAAATCTAAAAACTAACATAAGAGTTAGAAGTGAAATAAATTTAGATGGGGCAAAAGAAAAAAACGCGAATGACGGCAAAATAAATAAATAAAGTCAAGGAAATGATGAAAAGTTATAAGAGAACAACAGATGACTGATCTCAGAAAAATCAAAAGCAGCCCAAAGTGCAATGGAGAAAACAGGGTCTAAATAGAAATAGGCACACAAGGTACAAAAAAATAGACGATCGGAAGATTTCAACTTCCCAAATGCGTCCCTGCGCGGTCACAATGAACCATTTTCAAACAGAAAATTTAATGACCGTACGTGCAACTAACGCTGATCGGGTCTGATTGAGGGTTCGATAAGTAATATATATATATATATATATATATATATATATATATATATATATAGAGAGAGAGAGAGAGAGAGAGAGAGAGAGAGAGAGAGAGAGAGAGAGAGAGAGAGATAAAGGCGTTGTATAAGCAAGCCAAAGTAATGAGATTAAAAAAAAAAGAAGAAGAATATAAACTGGACCATAAAATCCCATACCTGCCCATTTTGAAGGCGCCGCATCCCCCTGGCCATGCGCGGACGTACTGCGGATCCGCCAACAGCCGGATGGCCTTCATGCTAGTCTTGAAGTAGGGGCCAGTGGGCCCAGCTATCACAAACAGCTTAGCGTCCGTAGACTGGGTCACTCCGAGGCTTGGCTGGGTCCCGAAGGTTTGAGAGAATAGAGTTAATAATATTAGAGTTGGTGCATTTCCTGGGGTTTTGCTTCTTTGGTAGCTAGATATGGCCCGTTCACAACAAGGTGATCTCCAGCATTCGCCGCATTCATTTAAAAATAAGACTGTTTTTGGTGCAAGAGCATAACATGATGCATTTTATAAAAAAATTTCCATCAAGTTTATATACGTACCAACTTCTCTGACAGAAAAACGGCGTCCAGGAAAAGTGGTATAATTATTTGTTTTATCAATACACGTGCGATCAGTAGGTAAAAATTCCGTTTTTAGACTTAGAGCGTGATTCAAGCCTGTTCTGTACACATACACTTTGGTGGGAACCTTAGGAGGCCATCTTGGTTGTCAAAGTTATTCTTATCGCTACGTCATTGATATTGGATTCTAGCAGCACAGGTTTAGAACAGGTGATAGAATTTGCTCTATTGGGAAGATCTATCTAGCTCAGCAATATCAATAACGATATTGATAATCAAAACCTGAAGACCACAATTATACTCCACGTTTTCTGGTTCGTTTACACTTACATCTAGATATAATAGATTGGTAAGCATTTTAAACATAAGAGGAAGGGGGATATGTTTTGAATCACGGACAAAAAAAGGCTCAAGACTCAAGAACGAGACAAAGATGAAAACGGTAAGGATGAATGTCGTGTAAATGTGTATGCGGGTGTGAATTGGGCAGCTACAGAAAGAGCAGCTTCGAATGAATGTTGTCACACACAACAAGAAAAATGTTCGACCAAGCATTATTCAGTTATTGAGTCGGAGAAAGAAAGATGACCGAAAATTGCGCTTACCTCAGTGGCAATAAAGGTTGGTCGAATGTACATCGAGCATCTGTCCGAGTAGGGTACCCATTCCTGATCGATGTTTATCAATTTTTTTATTACTTTGAGAAATTCGAACCGATCATAGGGCTGTGGAGTAGAGAGGAAGAGGCGTTCATTATTCTTCATATCACAGACTAACCACGGTTAACAGTCTGTACAAAGAAGAGGTTTTAAATAAACAAACGGAAAACCAGCATTGACCACAAGGGCAAAGTATAATCCTGTGAGAAAAAAAAATATGAACAATGACAGAAATGACATCTTAAGCTTTCTTTAGAGATACATAATTATACAAATATGTTGAAGATAAAGATTTTAATGTTATAAATGAGCAGGTCTGAATCACGAACTTGCGAAGCTTACAGTTATCAAAAAACAACTAGGTTTGTATCAAACAAAACAAACGCATTGTTAGGTCTTGGTTGCTATAGGCCTTTGCTACGGAGTTATCTAATCTTGCTTTGCATTACATAAAGTAATCCCGTGTTAGGCAGGGTGGAGTTGAAATGGTGAGACCCCACAATTATTCTGCGATAGGGGTGTGGCGGCTCGAAGTCTTGATGGAAAGTCCCTTCACGCGTAGGCAAAGGCGAATTACTCTCCAGCCGCTCCAAGTCAGATATAATTATAATGAACATGATTATAGATACGCATACAGACAGACAGGCAGACAGAGAGACAGACAGAAAGCGCTCACCGGAAGACCAGCTCGCACCGCTGATCTCTCCATCCTCTCCAAGTTCTCCATCGGGCGAAACATCCGGATTTTGCCGTCCACGCACCTGTAACACTTCATGCCCTCGAACAGCTGTGGAGCGGCGAAAATCGATGATATCGCAGGTCACGATATAAATAATGCTTTTCAACTTTTAGTCATTGGGTCAAAACAATCTAAGAGTTATCTTCCCACAACAGCAAAACTATACGGAAGTAGTCTATTAATAAAAGGCGATTGGCCCGTAAGACAATCTGGCTTTTTTTATTGTGGGGGAAAAAAAAAGATCGTATTTGGTGTTTATATTTGTGGCCATAAGAAGTTATAAAGCCCGATCCTTGCTTATGTGTTGTTTAGAACCACGTGTGACGTCATATTTTTTCTCCTAATTATTTAACTTTGGAAAGCCGGAAGAGAGGGGGGGAAGAGAGAGAGAGAGCGAGAGAGAGAGAGAGAGAGAGAGAGAGAGAGAGAGAGAGAGAGACAGACAGACAGACAGACAGACAGACAGAGAGACAGAGAGACAGAGAGAGAGAAAGAGAGAGAGAGAGAGAGAGAGAGAGAGAGAGAGAGAGAGAGAGAAAGATATGACATGCACAATGAACCCTAAATGTAACTGAATTGACTCAAGGAAGTCCATATGACAGCATTACATAAATGGACTTGAAAAAGTTCTTAAATATAATCATTATCTAAATTGGCTGGTCCCTTAGTATCCTCAGCCATACTGTTAATGTTTCATATCGCATCAACTTATAATATTTCGGGGCAGGGGAACCATGAGATGTAAGGGATGCCGTGTCATATTTCGAGACTGCAAGCTCAAAGATAACAATCTATTGCTTTACTGAACGAGAAATCGGTCGCCTGTGAGGTATGTCGAGAGAGGACTTTTAAAGAGTTGGAGATTAGTGATAGTCGAACAGAAATTTCATAACATTGCGCGCATAAAATAGTCATACTTTGTCATATTATAAGGAAAAGCATCATATTAAAAAAACTTACAAAGATTAAAGAAATGGGGCAAAAAACACCTTAAAAAACCCCTAAGGCGATATTAGCTGTAAAATTAACATCTGCCACAATAAATGAGAACAGCAAAACCGACCATTATAGCACGGCAAGCTACAACAACAACAACAACAACAACAACAACAGCAACAACAACAACAGAAATTAAACCAGAGCAAAGCTTTTACAATTTAACCTTAATGTCGCTTATTCGCGAGAGTGGCGTAAGTCAGATTTTAACAAAAAATAAACTATGAACCCCCTTACCTCCACGCTAGTGACATTTTATCGGATATATTATCGAACAAACAATTATTAATATGCATCGATATGTCTTGCGGTATTGTTATTGATGAACAAGAGTATTTGTATGATTTTTGTTTGTTTTAGCTTCCTCAGATACAGAGCCTAATGACTGAACACAGAGACGTGCGAGAAAGTAGAAGAATGAACTAATGCCGTCCCCCCTCCCGACTATGACGACGAGTCCAGTACATGTTTAAGCCCGTCCTTGAATTGCCTTGTATGCAAATGAAGCAGTTTAAATCAGTCGAGCGCATCTTTGGCCAGGCTGCGCGATTTTCCTGCGTGCATGTTCTCTTGTCAGGCCCGCAGCTGGCTACAAAGTCGAGACAAGTAAACACTGTATATCTATCACAATAAGATGGCTCATAAGTCCATGCGTGTAAGTCAGCTTGCCAGGTGCAGTGGACGCGGGCACTTTTAGCCAGCCGCAAAAAAAAAAAAGAAGTCACAAGACTTGTTAGGCCGCAAAAAAAACGCGGTCACGTGACTTGTAATGACGCAAAGAACGCGGTGACATGACTCGTGAATTAGCCAGTCCTAAGAAAGATCAGCTGCATTAGGTTGGAAGTGGAGGCCGTCCTAGGCTCAACTGTCCCCGCCGTCTCGTGACTCACCTCGGAGGCGTAGTGCAGGACCTTGGCTGCCGGGTGGATCTGGAGCGGCTCCACGGGGCGAATGACGGGCCGAGACCAGCCCATGGCGGGCGTGTAGTCCACCTCAAACATGTGGTCAGACGTGTTGCCCCCGAACGGCAGGTTGTCATAGCTGGGCTTCGGCTTCGGTTTGTCCGTCAAGGTGATGTGGAGATCGTCCGCCTGAAATGGGAACGACAAATCGCTACCGTCAGTGATACGGAAAGTGTAAAGAGTAGATCTAGAGGAGGCAAACCACTGGGTTCATGATAAGTAAGAATTTTAAGAGGCTAGAAATTTAAGTAGTGCTCAGCAGTAGTTGAGATAAGGAAGCACCAACACTTGCCATTGGCCGCACAAACATCTTGGACGAACGATAACAATAATTATGTATGCCTCAAGTATATAGGAATTTCAAATTTAGACCTACAGGAGGCAAGCCACTGGGTTATTTATAAATAAAAAGTTAAAGAGCTAGAATTTTAGGTAGTGATCAGCAGTGGTTAGGATAGGGCTTTAAGTGAAAATGATCGAATTTGTGGGATTAGAACCATAGATATATAGATGCTTTGGCACCCATCGCCTTACCACTCAAAGAGAACATAGCTTATACCAATACGCTTCTACGCTCCCTAAAAAGAGAGTTTCGTGGCGAAGGTATTTACTAAGCCTCCCTGAGTGACTTGCAATCTTAATTGGGAAAGTCCAAATCGCACCAAAGACATCCATTGAGTCCGAAAGCACCAATACTTGCCATTGGACGCACAAACATCTAGGACGAACTATAGCAACTACTGCTAACCACTACTGAGATATCTAGCTCTTATCATTTTTAAAATAATTTTATCATTTTTTTTCATTTGTAAAGAATAGAGCTCATTATGTGAGGTGTTGCAGGACAAGCAAGCATCACATCCATTTTATTTCCCGCTTAGGACTAAAAATTACCTATCTATATAGTCCTCTATAGCAAAAAATACACTCTCCTAAGAGCAGTCACATCAAACAAGATTGGACTTAACAGCTTGATTAAATTACCTCTTCAGAACGTGATAGCCCGGTCAAATTTATCGTTTGTCCTATTGAATTACATCAGTCGTTGCAACCCATTAAGTACCTTATTTTGACACGGATCTTGCACTCACTGTTTGGTTCTAAAGTTACACAAAAAGATTAGCACTTTATGTAAAAAAAAGACTCGAAGGTCAACTTGCTTTTGTTTTGTTTTGTTTTGTTTTGTTTTTTAATAATAATTTCCATCTTTCCTTTCATATTTTTAAGCGAGCAGGCAAAATTTTCGACATCTCATGTTTCTAGAAGCATCCTCTGGAAAGGACTGTGACCTATTGCGTGATGAATTGCACTGATTATTTTATTTTTCACCCTCGCTATGAACGGAGACAGATCGAAGATATTTCCTGCATTAAAAAAAGACACGTTCTGTGTGTTGTCTCGACGTGTGATGACTAGATCCCTAGTTGCGGCAAAAGTCAGCGCAAAAGTCGAAAATGAAGCACTGTGCCACTTTACTTCTCTGTTCATAAAAACCAGCAATCTATAACATCTATCTTCAGTTATGAAGAAAAGATTTTATAACTTTTCTCAAGTGCTGAGAGAAAGACTGAGACAGATAAAGACATAGATTGACACAGACAGACAGACAGACAGACAGACTGAAGTTGTATCGGTTTTACTCAGTAAAAACCTGTTTCGATTGGCCCGTCATTATGCTAACCTGGCAAAAATAGATGATTTTCTCCTTGACCCATTTCTGACCTCATAAATTATGCACAGTATTTGATTTTTTTACAGTCTTACAATACCATGGCATCACCGAGTTTATGATTCGGCCTTTAATTTGTGTTAAGCTTAGTTTCAGTTTAAATGTCAACTGTAGGAGGTTATCATTCATATAACCTACTGGCCATCTGGCTTGAGACAACATTAGCCCATTTTTGTGAAATGTCGCCTGCGTTAACTGATATCCTACCCTCGAACATACACAACACACCTACACACATTGCAGTAGAGGCTAGATCTAAACGTTACTTTGAACCAAGTAGAGGTAAAAACTTCCATGCAATTGATAAAGATACTCACCCGAAATGAAGAGATAGACCGAACACACCGGGCTGTCATGCGCACTGGTTGAAGAAGGGAGAGAAACATCTTGACTCTGCGAAAGAAAAACCGGAAGTTTTGTTTGCTCAATATTTAGTCCTGCCAGTGAGAGCAAATTAATGGCTGCAGACTTAGAAGTCCATTCATGCTGATAATCTTCATTGTGAGATATGATGATCTTTAAAATAACTTGTAAAGTTTTGGAATAGGTCTAGGAACACAACAAAAGGATAACTTTCAACAACAACAACAACAAAATCTAACATACGAACGAATCCTAAATATTTTGAATGACAAGTAGAGATCTAATGCTATTGGAAACAACATGCGTCATATTTCCCAATGAAACCCCAATGCACTTCCGACATAATTTTCCGTTTCAAAACAATGCTCAAGTGCAGATAATTATATTTACTCAAACATTTGAAGTACCATGGTGTAGTAAAAGTTATTCGCATTATCAAAAGCGGTGGGACAGGGTTGAAAACTTGGTGCATTTTTGTTGTTGGATTTGGATAGGTAGAGGCATATGATTTTATCTGGATCATGTAAGTAAAAGGAGATATATCAAGACCGCTTATAAGCCTCTTTAAATGCACGCACTCAAGCCTCGGGAAATTAACACCAGGGTTCGGTTTGTTAAAACGAATAAATGCTTTGTTTCGCCAACATAAACTTCTTGCGATCACCAATTTCGCGCACCGTTTTGCCATTCTGCAGCAACGGAAGTCTTTCTCAATCGACTGGCGGTGAAGATCAAGGCACAAAGAAGGTAAGTGGTGAATTAATAGTGGAGTAGCGAAGTAGATTTAGCTCCATGAACAGTGGAATTTCATAAGTATTGGATTTCCCGACTCCACCCCAAAGATTAAACTCACGTCAACTCCCAATCCACCATCTTTCATATCAGCCATTCCCAATCTCTCAGTGACAATTGTGTGGGCACATAGAATAGATCTAGACTTGCTTGCTCACTCAATAAAATGATTTGCATAAAGGATAGTTAGTGCATTTCTACCAGTATCATTTCACAAAAGCTTGTATAACGACAAGATGTTGACAAGTGACACCAGTCACATATGTCGAACCCATGAATTCGGGGTCCATTCCAGCCGCTGAGTTTCTAGTCACGAGGATCCACTGGCCCAGGTAAGCTATTTTGCTTTCGGCATTAAGACAAAATATGAATTATAAATAAATGTTGAAGATGATATTGTGTAACGTTACTTTTAATTTCTTTTACATCTCATGATTTAGAAATCAACTGCGGTTTGTAAAAAGAAGAAAAATAAGACTAACAAAGCAGAATTTAAGAATTGCCAAGAATGGTCATAAGGAAAACCAAACCAAATTTGAAAATCAAATAACGAACATCAATCGCTAAAGTGCAAACATTTCCAGTAGATTCAGATATAAATGAATAAGTTTGTTTTGTTTTTTTGTGTTTTTTTTTTAAATTTCAGGGCGAAATTCTGTATAATTGTGTTGACTCCAATTATTATCAAATCAAGAACCCTATTAATTTGAGAAGGTTCTTCTAATACGCATTGCCAATGAGACTTGAATATATTTATTTTCATCTTTCTTTGCCCGATTCTCCTTGTTTTCTGCTATTGATAAACGCATTGACTAGTTTGAGCTTGATGAAATTAATGTTAACAAATTAGTACTCAAACCCAAAAATTTAAAAAAGACTGAAGTAAGTTATTTATTTATTTATTTATTTATTTATTTATTTATTTGTTTATTTTATTTCATTTGTTTCATATATTTATTCATTTATTTTATTTTATTTTATTTCATTTTTTTTTTTTTTTGGCACAGAATCTTTTCAGAGGGTTGAATGAGCCAGACTGTATGAAAGGTCACATTTTAGCGTATTTCAAATTCGACTAAGATATTTACTGCACTGGTTCGACTTCCTCACGAAAGAAGTTTTTGATCCCGGCACTGCAGCTTTTTTTTTTTCTCCCAGCACGTTCAGCATTGAAGTGGGTCAACATCCTCAAATCTAAAATAGGTAATCATCAACCAGAGAGGCATAGCTGCACTCTCTAAGTTATCTTAGAGGGGTTTTTTCCCCCCTTAGGTTTTCCTTTTTTTACACGCAATGCAGATTCTTTTTTAGCCGTTAAGATAAGTGCAAGGCGCGTCGAAATGTAACTATGGGCCTAAATAGGTCCTGCAGTAAGTGTAACTATGGGCCTAAATAGGTCCTGCAGTAAGTGTAACTATGGGCATAAATAGGTCCTGCAGTAAGTGGAGTTTTTTGACGAATAAATGCTGTACTGACATCGGGATCAGTTCCTCCTTTTGATACTGTAGGCGTAGCTATTGCTCTTTTATCGGGAATTATTATGTTATTAATCTGCAGTTCTAACCCTCCCAGCCCACCCATCCAACCCCACTGTAACTCATCAAGAATCGTGAGGTTAAATAATTCTTTCAGGGCAAAAACTGAATCTCCAGGAAGCTAAAAGTGCTTTCATGAAAATGAAAAGAATTTTAAATGAAAATAAGGACAATCAGGCTGAGGGCACTTTAAAAAATTCCATGTCAATGTTCTGTGTGGCCACAGGGCGTGCGCAAAGGCATAAATTCATTGCTTTCTTTGTCTTTGTGGATGTTCTTTTCAACTGTAGCTCTGGGCCTATGGGCTCGCCTCGCCTAGCCTAATTGCTAGCGAATGGCTCCGTTACAGCGCTAGTGATTTGCTGCTTTAGTCTCTTCCTTCAGATTTACAATAATTACCAGTCAATTGCAATCTTCGAATCAGTTTGTTGGTATCATCAAAAGTGAATCGCAAAAGGAAATTGTGGCCGTGATAACGGGTCGTATATTTACATCTGCAATGGTCATGCAGCATAGCTTTGGGTTTTCTGGCAGTAAAGCTGAGGCTAGAGTCACGTCATCCAATCTCAATTCCTATTCATGACTTTCGTTACAGCCTTAGTTTTTCAGACAAAATAAACCGGTAAGAAATATCCACATAAAATACACCAAATTCCTGGAATCCTCTAGCTCTCGGGGCGAATGTTAACCATCCTAGAAATAAAGTTGTAAGAAAAAGAGTATATTGAGATGCAAATACCTATTTGAATTTATTTGTGTTGCCTAGATAAGAAGCAAGTCATAAAAGGTTTTAGGGTTGTTGTTCTTGTTGTTTTTGAGGGGTTGTGTTTTTGTTTGTTTTGTTTTTGTTTTGTTTTTTTGTTGTTGTTTTTTTTTTGTTTGTTTTTTGTTTTTTTTTTTTTTTTTTTTTTTTTTTTTTTTGTTTTTTTTTGTTTTTTTTTTTTGGGGGGGGGTCATCTTCCATGTAATGACTGGTAAAACTATACGATCTTCCTGTGGCTTTTCATCGAGAATCAATCATTGCCTTTTCTCCTGTCTGAAAAGAGACGTGTTTGTTTGTTCAAATTTAAGTACATTGAATATGTTCAGTTTCGAGGGTATTACGACATAAACTATTACTGACTTCGCACAATCTCGCACCAATATAGTCTGGTTCCAGATTATTATGTTGAGACTGATTCGAAATAGCGATGACATCATACTTTTTTCTCCTTTTTCCAAAGAAGAGTGTAACACGGATAATTCAAATATCTGTTTATTTTGAAGTGAGAACATTTGACCGACTCTTCTCTTCTTTCGGCGATATAAAATAAAATTAATATTAAGAAGCATGCAAAGGAAAAATCTGTTGTAATTTCGGTTACCTCCGAGAATGGCTTCCATTCACAATCGCTCGTTAATCTATGCTACTTCAGTTTAATCAAGAGCCTGATTGGGATTTTTCTTCCTAGACCTGCGGAAAAGTGGGTCCTAATGATTTGTTGCTGCTTTAATATGCAGCCCCTTGAAACTAATACTAACTTTCAAATTCAAATCATTTATAAAGTTCACATAATATGCTCTGTATATTATAACATCCTAATAATTCCAATGCCGAGTAAATTAAAGTCATCTTCTTTTTCTATTTGGTTCTGATAAGAAAAATCATGTGCTTCTTGCCCTTAGAAATGTTTACTTACAAGTTCTAAAGGCTATAACTGTTCGCTCTTCAACAGCGTGAGCATTTTAAAGTGCACAGTCAGATTTAATGACTTAAGGCAGTTTTGCTATAAATGGGCATCATATGTTGTGAGTAGAACAAAGAAAAATTTGTGGCATACCAGAGGTGATAAAGTTTGACATCCATACATCCCAGAATGCTTAGAAACAAGAGTGAAATTTCGTTTAATTTTCTCGCTGCGTTGGACAATCTAAAGCAATCGATTGAACTTTTTTTTATTATTATTTTTTTAGGGGAGAGGGTCCGTAAAGAACAGTCAAGACTAAACTGTTAATTTTTAGCTTTACGCATTTGAGACCTGGCAATATGGAGGGCGTACCATAAAGATTCAGAATCATTCATCCTTCCATAGATTCTTCTAGAGAGGAAGATTGTGCATCCCAATACACAGCGTGACTATCTCCAGCCCCGTGTGTAGTTCCCAGTTGTTAAAACAGATGTCTCAGCAATTCTCGCGTGGCTCTAAACTATTCAAAACCATCTATCTTCTAGCTATCTAGCTATCTTCAAAAATAACATTATACGCTTTTTTATAAAAAAAAAAATATGTTCAACACAAAATGCAAGCTTTTCAAATCCAGAATCGGTAATTATTCAATCCATACAGTGGTACTTTATGGGGCGAATACTTTGAGTCCTCGATTACCTATTTATTCCGATAAACTCCAGATCCTGCTCAGGCCATGCTGACTCTAAGTCATCTAGGTCCAAGTACTTGGAGATATTATCGATTTTTTTCATGACCATTTACAAAACTGGCCTTCTTTTCAGACAACATGGTACAAAAACAAACTATGAAAGGGCGTTGAAGCTTTGCATTTTTCAAATGAACCCAGCCGTATCTTGACATAAACAAAATACAGCTCTCGTTCTGGTAATTATAATGAGCGTATCTTTGGTTTATGATACCTGTATCTGGTAATAAACCAAGTCGTGCATGAAGCATAAATTTCAGAATCATTACTCATGTTGAAAGCGCAGTAAATTACCTCGATATCTGTTCACAAGTGGCTGACGAATCAGTCTTGAAACAGCAAATTGTTAAAAAAAAAAAAAAAGAAAGAAAGGACAAAAAAAAAACCCAGAGCTGAGGAAAAAGAATCTTAAATGGACGCTGTCTAGAAGGTTGATAGACAGATATTCAGATAGAACGTTTGTTTTTTTTTTGTTTGTTTGTTGTTTTTTGTTTTTTGTTGTTTTTTTTTGGGGGGGGGGTTGTTTCGCTTTTTTTTTTTTTTTTGTTTGTTGTTTTTTTTTTTTTCATATTGCTTTATTTTTCTGTCATTTATGACAACATCCACTGAACCTGCGTGACTTAAGGTGTCGTAAATAGGTTCCTTCGATGAAAGAAATCTAGCAGTAAGGCTTAGCACTTGCGTGTTCGCAATTTATTTTCACATAAAATTTCGACACGACTTCAAAATCTGATTCATTATCACCGAAAAAAATACCATCGTGCCAATATTCTGCTCAATTTTTGTAAGGATCAACACCGATAAGTTTAACTTCTTAAGGTTATTTCGATTTTGCGTCGAGGTTAGGAATCTAGCGCTAGATCTAATTTAGGATGCTAGGTATGGCTTTTCTCTGTCATCATGGCGACGCGTCTTGTCGTGACAGCAGGTGCGCGCAGAATAAGACAGACACAGATGATTGGATGAAGTTAACAAGTCGGTTCGGCTGATAGTTCCTAAATAAAAGATGTTTCGTCACGGAGAAAACCTTTGGGTTTATAACTTTTATTATTATAATTATTATTATTATTATTATTATTATTATTATTATTATTATTATTATTATTATTATTATTATTATTATTATTATTATTATTATTATTATTATTATTATTATTATTATTATTATTATTATTATTATTATCATTATTATTATTATTATTGTCATTTATTCGTGTAGTTTTATCTATTTATTTTTTTTATTTGTCTCCTTTTTTTAAACAAACTGATCAAATCAACCATTACTTTCTGGTTAGAGGCATTGGGTTTTTCTGTAAATATAATACAATCGTTGCCAGATCAACTGCTTAAGTTATAACCATAACTCTATTCTTGCAAACGCTCTATTTTCATTTCTATACGATACTGTAAAAGTTGAGCGAATTAAAAAGTTGTTGGTCATAGGCCTACCATTGCTGAAATAAATTATACATCAACTCATTAATTCTAGGATCGCTGATTTTCAAAGTTTCCGACTGGAGTTGTTCACAATTGCAGAAGAGAATTTTATGTGACTAATTTTATTTTTAGCCGCAAGGCTTGACGGATTATGTGAGCGCATCTATAAGAAACTTAAGTGATGTAAAAAATAAAAAAGAAGAAGAAGAAAACATAAGAAGAGCTAATGTATCTGCTCCACTTAACTGCAATTTTAGACATGCTGAGCAGTGCAACGATTGTGCTTTTCTTATCAAAACTGTTACGCTGCCATTAATAGCCTGGCCTATTTTGTAACCTACATATTGTAATAAGGGAGATGACTTTGTAGAAAAATCAAAAGAGAAAAAAAAAATTCGTCTTTCATACACCATTGCCTTTAACAATTTTTGCCGCTAACAAAACTAAGAATTGCATATTAATTAGCATAGCCTAGGGATCCAAGAGTGTAATAAATATCAACGTGTGCAAAAAATGCATAATAAACTATAAAGGTAACTTTTCAAAAAGTTGGCTTACTGAAGTTTTGCAAAAAAAAAAAAAATATTTTTCGTGTGACCTCAAATAGTGATTTTGAAAAGATAAAAATACACCACTAGGTAGAACATCGTCCGCATGATCAATTTCAAGAGCAGTTAGGTAGTAGTAGTCGTGGTTGTAGTAGTAGTAGTAGTAGTAGTAGTAGTAGTAGTAGTAGTAGTAGTAGTAGTAGTAGTAGTAGTAGTAGTAGTAGTAGTAGTAGTAGTAGTAGTAGTAGCAGTGGTGGTTGTAGTAGTAGTAGTAGTAGTAGTAGTAGTGGTTGTAGTAGTAGTAGTAGTAGTAGTAGTAGTAGTAGTAGTAGTAGTAGTAGTAGTAGTAGTAGTAGTAGTAGTAGTAGTAGTAGTAGTAGTAGTAGTAGTAGTAGTAGTAGTAGTAGTTTTTGCACACGTTGATATTTATTACACTATTGTAGTGTCAATATTTGTGGTAGTATTGGTGGTGCTGGTAGTCCTGTTATGACACATTGAACATAGGGGCAAAATTATTTTTTTTTTTTTTTTTAAAAAAAGAACAGATCTCTAATGCGCTCCGATTATGATTGTATCATATAAAAATCCAGATTTCTGTTTGGACTGTCGCAGATTTTTTTTTTTCCTTTTTTTTTTTTTTTCATTTCACTGCAAATGTAAACAACCTTGGATTTCTCAACTTCTCGGATTGATGACGCAATGGGGCTTTTCGTGGAATGGCCACCTATTTTTATTTACATAAACCGCATTATTAATACACGTCACGCAGAACATCCGATTGGGCGTGGCCTCTAACATCCGACATGACGTCACTGATTGTTTTGGGTCAATCTGAACTTGAGGTCGACACAATTTTTTTGTTTCTTTGTTTTTATGGGGTTTTTTTTTGTTTTTGTTTTTTTTGTTTGTTTTTTTTTTCCTGTTTTTTTTTTCA
>JAWDGP010000631.1:62500-70000 GCA_033675545.1 Elysia crispata
ACAATTCTTTTTTTAATTTGCTTTAGAATTTGCGTATAGAAGAGTCTTAAAATAGATTAGAAGACTGCAGAAAGAGCTGTCTTCTCTCATTCACTTATGAGCATGGCAGCGCAAAATGTTTTTAATTTAATATGTATGATCTTACAACTTTTCTCTACATCTAATACATTTTCTGGATAACCTTAGATTTTCTTCAAGAAACATCAACTGTAAAATAAAAAAAAACACCAACAATTGAAAGGCAAGCAATACTATCAACTTTGTTGGACTATATATATACATGCATACATACATACATATATATATATATATAATCTGTCTATCTCTCTCTCTCTCTCTCTCTCTCTCTCTCTCTCTCTCTCTCTCTCTCTCTCTCTCTCTTTCTCTATCTCGTGAATACAGGCAAAATATAGCGTGAGATAAGCAGAAAGAAAGAAAGAAGTGACGATGTGTGTGATGTGTTTGAAGCTGAGTACTTTACCACAGGTCAAGCTATAAGTTATTCGAACCTAAGGCGCCTTGATCCGCGAGCCAGCGTTTTACCACAAGATCTAGATACACAACGCATCCACACTACGACTATCAAGGAAGATTAGCCGACGTTTTAATACATTTATTTTCTTCGTAACTGCTCAAAACGACACTGCTTTATATATTTGGCCCAGCTTGACAGCTGCTAGTTTGCTGCAGCATCACACAGCTCCGAACAGCTTTACTAGAGCACATTTCACCCCAACACTCGCTTTCTTGCTCACACAGCCTCCCCAACGCCTGGACTAATCCGGTTTTGTAAGCTTTCTGATCCACCAAGCCACTGATCTATTCTGAGCCTTGAATATCCGGTTATTTGCTGAGACGCGGGGCTTGGAAAACAGCGTCTAACAAATCCGTTTGATTTACAATGATGCTGGAGAGTGGAAATCTTAGCAGTAACATAGCGTCTTAGTGATGTAATGTTACATTGAGCACCACTCTCAACTCACCAAGGTAGTTAGTATCATTGTTACTCAAGGAACGAGTTACGTTCACGCGAGATTTGTATATATTACGTGGCTTCCTCTGGTCTTACACAAAATTAATAGTATTAGTAGGCCTACTACTCGTTGATATTAAGCCTACGAAACCACAAGAAAACACGGTGGTACTTCGAGTGTCATTCACCTCTTGCACAACACCATTCTCAAGGTCTTTTTAAGTTGTTGGCCTTGCCCGTTAACATACCTTTACATAAGGTGTAGTGTTGAGAGAGGCGTTGCATCCACTCATGACCAGGATATACTGGCAGGAAGAGGCTAGTCAGTGAGAGAGGACATAATTATAATGCGTGACTGTTTAGGGACTATTTTCACAGTTCTAAAGATCTTGTCGAGCGGTTGGGCCACACAATACACTGAGCATGCAGTGCTGGTGCTTTGTCCTGTACACACAGGTGGTGGGCGGTGGTCTCGGGTGGGAAATAGTCGGGAGAAAAAAAATAGTGCTGAAAAGAAATGACCACAGAGAGAGAGAGAAAGAGAGAGAGACACACACACACAGAAAGAGAGAGAGACAGACAGACAAACAGAGATACAGACACACAGATAGGCAGAAGGACTTGCAGTCTATCAGAGGTAGACATAGAAGAGAGACAGAGACAGACAAACAGACAGACAGTCACACACAGATAGGCAGAAGGACTTGCAGTCTATCAGAGGCAGACATAGAAGAGAGACAGAGACAGACAAACAGACAGACAGTCACACACAGATAGGCAGAAGGACTTGTAGTCTATCAGAGGCAGACATAGAGAGAGACAGAGACAGACAAACAGACAGACAGACAGTCACACACAGATAGGCAGAAGGACTTGTAGTCTATCAGAGGCAGACATAGAGAGAGACAGAGACAGACAAACAGACAGACAGACAGTCACACACAGATAGGCAGAAGGACTTGTAGTCTATCAGAGGCAGACATAGAGAGAGACAGAGACAGACAAACAGACAGACAGACAGTCACACACAGATAGGCAGAAGTACTTGTAGTCTATCAGAGGCAGACATAGAGAGAGACAGAGACAGACAAACAGACAGACAGACAGTCACACACAGATAGGCAGAAGGACTTGTAGTCTATCAGAGGCAGACATAGAGAGAGACAGAGACAGACAAACAGACAGACAGACAGTCACACACAGATAGGCAGAAGTACTTGTAGTCTATCAGAGGCAGACATAGAGAGAGACAGAGACAGACAAACAGACAGACAGACAGTCACACACAGATAGGCAGAAGGACTTGTAGTCTATCAGAGGCAGACATAGAGAGAGACAGAGACAGACAAACAGACAGACAGACAGTCACACACAGATAGGCAGAAGGACTTGCAGTCTATCAGAGGCAGACATAGAAGAGAGACAGAGACAGACAAACAGACAGACAGACAGTCACACACAGATAGGCAGAAGGACTTGTAGTCTATCAGAGGCAGACATAGAGAGAGACAGAGACAGACAAACAGACAGACAGACAGTCACACACAGATAGGCAGAAGTACTTGTAGTCTATCAGAGGCAGACATAGAGAGAGACAGAGACAGACAAACAGACAGACAGACAGTCACACACAGATAGGCAGAAGGACTTGTAGTCTATCAGAGGCAGACATAGAGAGAGACAGAGACAGACAAACAGACAGACAGACAGTCACACACAGATAGGCAGAAGTACTTGTAGTCTATCAGAGGCAGACATAGAGAGAGACAGAGACAGACAAACAGACAGACAGACAGTCACACACAGGTAGGCAGAAGGACTTGTAGTCTATCAGAGGCAGACATAGAGAGAGACAGAGACAGACAAACAGACAGACAGACAGTCACACACAGATAGGCAGAAGGAATTGAAGTCTATCAGAGGCAGACATAGAGAGAGACAGAGACAGACAAACAGACAGACAGACAGTCACACACAGATAGGCAGAAGGACTTGTAGTCTATCAGAGGCAGACATAGAGAGAGACAGAGACAGACAAACAGACAGACAGACAGTCACACACAGATAGGCAGAAGTACTTGTAGTCTATCAGAGGCAGACATAGAGAGAGACAGAGACAGACAAACAGACAGACAGACAGTCACACACAGATAGGCAGAAGTACTTGTAGTCTATCAGAGGCAGACATAGAGAGAGACAGAGACAGACAAACAGACAGACAGACAGTCACACACAGATAGGCAGAAGTACTTGTAGTCTATCAGAGGCAGACAGTAAGAGACGCGCTGGAAGAAATAGACAGACATATGAGCACTCTTTCAAAGAGTCGTATGGGCAAATAGACAGACAAAGTATGCACACAAACAGCCACAGATAGGGCAAAGCAGACATGCCTATGCAGAAAGTGGAAGTCATGAACAGACATCCCAACAACTTGAGATACAGACAGACAGACAGACAGACAGACAGGCATTCAGATTCAAGAAATTGACAAACTAACACTGGTGCAGTAAAAAGGGAAGTTGAAAACATGTAGATATGTGATTGCAAACTTTCCAACAAGGCGAAGAGCACGGTATGCTTCATCGATTTTATTGATGTAGACACACACTACCATAGGCCTCTACCTTAAGGTCCCTGGAGGAGAAAAGCCTATTCTTGTTTTTCCTATGGAGCATGTTATATATAGCCTTCTTGTCATGTTTTATCTCCCCACCTCTTTGTTTCGTATTTTCTTTCCATTTTTTTTTTTTAACTTTTGTTTCATGAAAATTAGAGCGAGGTGTGGGTGGATTTTAATCCATGGTGGAAGTGACTAGAAAGTAAACGCGGTAGCGTGGATGTTGAAAACTCTCGGTTTAATTACTGTGAACTTCAAACAAATCGAACGCCTCACGTTCAAAACACCTAATGGGCTGCCTTTTGTCTTTTGTTCAACGCACACCAGCTGTTTTTATTTTATCTTTTTCCCAAAATGATTTATTATCTAGGAGGTGCTACTAGCTGGAAACACCTTGTGCCAGATTGTAAAATCTGTAGACTGGTAAATCAAAGCACACCGAGGTTTGTGTGTGGCAACTGATAGATTTACTCATTGGAGGCTGATAATAAGAAAGCGTTGTAAATCTACAATCGCTAGCTTTCCCCATATAGACCAAACTAAACAGTCTTTGACAAGGCACGCATAATCTGTAATTTTTAAATGTTTATTTCACGATTTTTTTTTTTAAGACTGTTTCTCAACCGTTTTTTTTTTTTCACTGTTATTTAAGGTTCGTTGTCTTGAGTTCTTGCAGTGCTAGAACATGGAGTTTTGCATGTTTTTCCTGCTAAATTTAATGGGTCCAATGTACAATAAACGGAATTAAACCGCCTTGCTTTCAAACACTAACAGGCTGTGATGGGTTTAGGAGACGTTTTGCTACGTAGAATACCCAAATATTGAAAAGCACATTAATAATACGAAGGTATTTCTGCCATCAGTTTGTGCAGAATTCGATTTGATGAGATGATTAAAAATCTATTTCCAAAACTTAAAGAAAAATCGACGCCTCAATTTTCATTTGTTCTATGTCTAGTTTCACTAAAATTAGAGCTAGGGTCTATTTCCATCCCCTAAAAACATTATCTGTATATCCTGTTAAATTTAAAACTAGCAGTCAAGCAAAACGGCTCAAGTTCTCTTAGACATGTTGTAAGTTCAACATATGAGTTTAACGTGAATAAAAGTTTAAAAGCCATTGTCTCAAAACTTCGGCATGTAAAGATAGAACAAACAAACAAACAAACAAAAAAAAAACTGAGGCGTCGAAATGCTGGTTCACTTTATGAATCTAGGCCTGCAATACTCCCTTTTTGCCTTTTTTTTTTTTGTTTTTTTTTTGTTTTGTTTTGTTTTGTTTTGTTTCTGTTGCTGTTTGTTTGTTTTTTGTTTTTTGTTTTGTTTTTTTTTTGGCTGGCCTTACAGCATAAAACGTTATACAATTGAAGTACGTGTTCTCAACTTTCTAAAACAATTTTTTCAAAACAGTAGGCTATTAAACCCACGTTTAGCTTCACTTTTTTTTTTTTTTTTTTTTTTTTTGTTACACTATCAAACCTGCTAAATGTTTAAACTTGCAGACACAAGTTTTATGTGGTCCACACAATGTCGTGAGAGATCGATAAATCTCAAACTGATAATAGATTCGATCTGCCATTTCTTACCGAATCGAGAGGAAAATGTTGGGCAGAACCCAAACGAGAACAGAGCTGATCTAGATTACATGATTTTAGTCTTATGTTGCCAATAATCAATAACATATCTGTTGTCCTTGGCACTCGAACGTCTAGACCAGTGGTCAAAGCTTGGCCAAGAGATTAACACGGAAATTTTGAATTCCGGTTAACTAAGATCTAATAACATTAAAAGTGCATTTCATATTTGTAGCAATTCGAGTCAAAATGCTGTAGACACATGTCCTTTTACATCAGCATATAGAGCAAGTTATCTATATAAAAAAAACGTTGCTTACTTGAATGTCCTAAGAAAATATTTTTAACGAGATAACTTACGTGTATTTTCCAATATTGTGTCGCTAGCCACGTCCTTTGACGAGAAGAATAAGAATGTTATACGGCTTAGTAAGCAGAAAAAAAAAAAACTGCTTGAAGGCCGAGCCAATGCCTTTTTTTCACTCGAGTTGCATTGGCCACTGGGTTATTAAGACGGTCTTAGCGAATGTGAAAAATAGGCCTTAGTGCGAAGAGCGATCATGCTCTAGTGTAGCTCGCGTCTCTCTTGGCACAGCACTCGAGGCCTCCCTGCTGGTGTTTAGACGCTAGGGTGAGGCAGTCCAATTTCGAGCTTCCGTTGGGTGAAAATGTGTTAGCGAACCTTTTTTTTTTTTAATCGGGTGATAAAATGAAGAAGGCAATTTCACGAAATTGTGTTTTGTAAAATTTGTTTTTCCTTAGTTGACATACCAAACTGACGAATGCCACAAGTTAAAGAAGCAAAAAAAAATACGAGTGAAAAAATGGTAGGATAACAGCAATATAAATTTTTAAGATATTCACCAAGAAACTAGATAAGTAAAAAAAAAAAAGAAAAAGAAAGCAACAAGATATGTAGACGTCTTCAAAGAAATGAACCCTCGTTTGAACGTGTTTTAGCCTTTAGCATCTGAATTTTAAGCGGGCCATCCCTCACTTAGGTTTTGACACCAACTTCGTTTCTAACGTATGCTTTTGTGCGTTTCACAGTTTATTAATTTCATAACTATTTTATACCATAGGGCAATAATTTAGTCGTCTCGTTTCAAATACATTTAAAAATTGTCTTAAGCATTCTCAGCAGGTATATATAATATTCTTCACCGTACCTACATGCATATCCTCAACAAGCATTATGGTTGTTTTTAGCTTGACCTTCTTATTCAAATTTTAGATCCAGAGCTGTTTTTGTATTTTCCCTCATTTCATATCGGGAGATTTTTAAAGTTTCATTATAAAATTTTTAATTCATTGTGTTTCTAATTTCGCTTTTTTAAATGTTGCATTCTTTAAACTGTGCTAAAGTAAATTTAAAAAAAGAAAAAGATCCTCCCCCCTTAAAAAAAAATCTAATTTAGTTTGATAGCTTTATAGACTTAATCTATAAATAGCATGAAAGACATTAAGTTCAACTGTGTGAGATCACTCGCTAGAGCTTATTACCATAAAAAAAAACCTGGATAAGTGATACTTGACATGTGGAATTAAGATCTTGGTTTATTGCCATCTGGCTTTATATTCATATTATTTACTGATTTTCAAATTTCTTCCGGTTTTACAATCTTCTTTTTCCAGTCTTCTTTTTTCGCCTCCTTTCTTTCTTTTTCTTTCTTTCTTCCTTCTTTTTCTTCTTTTTTTTCATATAAAAATAATAATAATAATAAAAATAATAATAATAATAATAATAATAATAATAATAATAATAATAATAATAATAATAATAATAATAATAATAATAATAATAATAATAATAATAATAATAATAATAATAATAATAATAATAATAATAATAATAATAATAATAATAATAATAATAATAATAATAATAATAATAATAATAATTATAATAATAATAATAATAATAATAATAATAATAATAATAATAATAATAATAATAATAATAATAATAATAATAATAATAATAATAATAATAATAATAATAATAATGATGATGATGATGATGATGATGATAATAATAATAATAATAATAATAATAATAATAATAATAATAATAATAATAATAATAATAATAATAATAATAATAATAATAATAATAATAATGATGATGATGATGATGATGATGATGATGATGATGATGATGATGATGATGATGATGATGATGATGATAATAATAATAATAATAATAATGATGATGATGATGATGATGATGATGATGATGATGATGATGATGATGATGATGATGATGATGATATTAAGTGTACTTTTAGGCTTCCCTCTTAATGTTTTGAAGACCCCAATAGAAAGGTCGTAAC
>JAWDGP010000631.1:77500-80000 GCA_033675545.1 Elysia crispata
GATATGAAAGTTAAAATGCTGATGATCTGTGTCTTTGGGTCTTGACCTTGTTTGAGTTTAACTATAGCGACAATCCTGTAACAGGACACTTAGATCTTTTCTGCATGTTTCATTAAGCTTTGATCATCAACATATTATGCATTGTACCTAAAATCTATGTTTAATCACTTGCTCCGTCGCAAAACTAAGTGCATATGGAATCCAATATCAGAAAGTCTAGAGAGTTTCATTCTTTCTGCCGCTCTTTCTCTCTTTTTCACCGGCACCCTTGTCGGGTATTTCTCTCTTCCTTTCCTCGCAAAGCCATTACCAGTTATTTTCTCACGTAGCGAAAGAGCTCAGGTATCACACCTTGTAGCGGAGACAAAGACATGTGGGCATTTGGCTTCAGTGACCTCCACACAGCCCGTCAATTCGTTAAGCAAAAGAACTTATAGTACACTAGATTGCTCATCCAATCTTTCGGATTCACATTTCAGACACATTCTCTCTTATTCCAAGCCAAACTTTAATCCACTTGGGCTTGGTATTAGACTCTAGAGCCATGATGGTATCGTTGGGCAAAGCGAAAAAGAACATACTGACGAGTCTCACCAATAAGACGCCCATTAAACCGTTAACTGGCAAGATTTATTGGCTCACTGACAGCAATTCCTTAGGGTCAGTTATTTCACAGGGATATGGCAATGATGAAAATACAAGCCTTAAAACATTAGTTTTATAATTTTGATCAATGCATCACACCAGAATGTAAGACTGAAATGGGATACAGACTCCTGCACATTGGAATAAGGGGCACACCTAGGCAATTCAGGCACTCGTCAGTAAATTTGGTTCAACACAAACCATAAATTGCACGGCAATGCTTTAGAACTCAAAGCAGTTCTCGTGGGATCGCAAAGCCTTTGCAGCCAGTTTTATAACTGCCACATTCTTGCTCATATCCGTGGCATCCCACTCTTCAGACCATGCTAATCAGCTCAGCTATCATGTTAAACTCTCATTTCTTTGATTCACCCCAGGAAGACCATCGAGAGACACCCGATAGCTGATAGACTACACATGATGACTTGTCTCGTTTCAGGCAGAGATTAGCCAAGGATAGCGTAGAGCAAAAAATTTTACACCAATATGCCAGCCTGAGGAAAGTCTACAATATAAAAGTTATTTCATAACATTTGTCATCTCAGAAAAAGGGACTCAGGATCAGGGGGCGCAAAGTTGTTGATGTACTTTCTGCAATATATGGCAAATAACGGATACAGCTATAGTGGTATCAATTCTGCTTAGTCAACAGTGTCCCTCTTAGTTGTCATTGACTGAAAAAGTAGACAACTATTGAAATTCTTTATGAAAGGTGAGTTTCACCAACACACACCCCACCCCCCCCCCCCCCCCCCTTTTCAATAGCTAAAAAGTAAAAGCATGTTTTGGATGTTTCGGTAACTCTGAATTACATTAAATCCATACTGGTGCTGATATTGATTTGCCTCAGCGTAGACTCTGTCTCAAATTGACCATGCTTATTGCCCTCACAACTGGGCAGCGGGTGCAAACCATCGCATCGCTTTATCTAACTTCTTTGTCTGTACTAAGTAAGAAGCATCGCTTGCGCTAGAAGATCTTTTAAACACAGCATCACCATAGAGTAGGAACGTTTTGCTTGACTCGCACAAAAGGTTGTTATCAGTCTGATAAATATTTGGTGAGTGTAATCTCTCCACGTAAGACGGTTAGTCTCGAGACTATTAGTAAATGGTTCAGTCTTCCTGGCAGAGGCACGGATTGATACGGTCAAGTACTCCGCACACAGTAGCCGGGCTGCTGTGGCCACAAAGGCTGCGGTTAACTCAAATACTGCCTATGTTTTACCTTCGCAGATTTTTGAACGTTTTTCACCGTAAACCCAGGGAGTTGGAAATAACATAATGACGCGACTCAGGTAGCAGATTCAGCTTGTTTTGCTGCAGCGGTTATGAGCAGTGATGATCTTGAATAAACCATGACATTGTTAGTAGTTGATGTGAATGATGATTATACATTGATTTGGAAGATTAGATCATTGAATCAAAATTTCCAGATCATTAATTTACTTTCATCCTGATATATCGATCTCACAGACTAGGCTCGTCAAATCCAAATACAGTGGGCATCAACACAACTCTCCTCTCTGTACTTGCCTACTGCTGCCTCACACGCAGAACAGTTCTATGCCATAACTAGAAACATGATAGCGGTAGGAGACCTTTACATTTTCAGAGCCGGATACAATGTCGTGCTTCTTCTATTACTGGACTTTTGTCCTGTGGCTAAATTTAGTTATATCAAAAATTATATCTTACGAGTTTATAGTGCTGTAGCAGATTCTGCTAATTCCCATGCAACGTCATGATGTTTCCACACCAATAAATTGTGGTCCAATATGTTCTGTAAGCTGCACATTGAGGCCACCCTTTGCTTGTATCAATATATCTTATGACTTAATACTGCTACAGCCGAA
>JAWDGP010000631.1:82500-105821 GCA_033675545.1 Elysia crispata
TCTCTCTGTCTCCCTCTCCCGCTTCCTCTCTCTTCCTCTCTCTCCCTCTCTCACACACACACACACACCCTCGCTACTGACCTCCCGCTTCACACGAATTTTCACCAAAAGCTGGTAGTTCAATCTATTGTGCTTAGTGAAACTTTATTTAAGAGCCATTGGGTAAGAAGAGAAAAAAAAAAAGACAGAAAGAAAAAGAAGTGAAAAAAGAGGCGATTGTGAACACAATGCTGACAGGGACACAAGATTAGATCTAGATCTTATTAAAAAAATATTTAAACATTTAAAAAAAAAAAGAATGTCATGATGGTTAAGCATAAGTCTCGATCAACAAAATGACAAAAAAATGTAAGACTTTTACATGTAAAGGCTTATTGATAAGGATGTTTCTTTCACCAACACGAGTCACCGCGACGTAAGTTTTTGTCCTGTTCCTCAACTTTGTTTCTTTTTTCCTAAAGTTTTGGTCCGTGACTCAACTTTGTTTCTTTTTTCCTAAAGTTTTTGTCCTGTTCCTTAACTTTGTAAACTTTTTCTTAAGTTGTTGTCCTGTTCCTCAACGTTTTTACATTTTTTTTTTTAAATTCTGCTTTGTTTCGGAGAACAATACGAGGTGGCCATAAGTCACTAGTGTGCTGGAATTGATAAAGGATGTCTGCGGTAAAGTTAACTAAGTATTCATAACAGGTTGTCGATAACGACACATGGTACAGTACACACCGTGATGGTCACGATCTTTCTCTCTGCCATTCCTTCTGATTGACTATCTTCAATGTTTTATTTGTTGGTTTTTTTTTTCCTTCGAAGACTTTGATCGTTTCTTTCCCCCATCTTTGTCTGTCTCTGTCTCTCTCTCTCTCTCTCTCTCTCTCTCTCTCTCTCTCTCTCTCTCTCTCTCTCTCTCTCTCTCTCTCTCTCTCTCTCTCTCTCTCTCTCTCTCTCTCTCTCTCTCTCTCTCTCTCTCTTTATCTCTTTTTTTCTCTCTATCTCTATCTATCTATCTATCTATCTATTTATCTACCTATCTATCTCTCTCTAGCCATCTATATCTTTTTCTCCTTTTCTCTCTCTCCCTATTTATCTATCTACCTATCTATCTATCTATATCTACCTCTCAATCTCTCTCTATCTATTTATCTATCTATATCTCTCTCCTTTTCTGTCCCTCCTCTTTCTCTCTCTCTCTCCCTATATATCTATCTAAATCTCTCTCCTTTTCTATCTCTCTTTCTTTCTCTCTCTCTCTCTCTCTCTCTCTCTCTCTCTCTCTCTCTCTCTCTCTCTCTCTCTCTTTCTCCATTACTTTCAGCAAAGAAGGGAAATCGGTCGTAAAACGGGGTTTACTTATACAGCAACAATTACTGCCAATCGACATGCGTTTATATAATAAATCATAATTATTTTCATCACGAGAGTTTCAAAATAAATATTCCAGAGGTGGCCTGGTAACTACAAGCGTCCGTTTTACTTTTAGTCCACGCGGGGTTCGAAACGATGCTCTGCTTAAGATTTTGTGGCCCGATCAGTTTGTAGCCGATTGACTATGTCAGCAAAATCATTTATATATAGATAGATAGATAGAGAGAGAGAGAGATAGATAGATAGATAGATAGATAAATAGATAGATAGATAGATAGATAGATAGATAGATAGATAGATAGATAGATAGATATAGTTTGAAGATAAGTTGGAATAATTGATAAGAGTGCTCAACTGTGGGAGCATTTCATAGATATAGAAGATCTTACCTTAAATTCTCTGCATACTACACTTGTTTCAAGCGGAGGAGAAAGGTGTCGCCTCAGGCATAACCGAAGAGAGCGGAGGACAGGCGACACCTTTGTCCTCTGCTTGAAACAAGTGTAGTATGCAGAGAATTTAAGGTAAGATCTTCTATATCTATGAAATGCTCCCACAGTTGAGCACTCTTATCAATTATTCCAACTTGTCTTCAATATATATAGTGTAAATGTCGCCACCAACATCGGGAAAATGTTTTTCGGACTCCTACACACGTGCTTCCCAACAAACAACAAGCTGTACAAAATATTAAATAAAAACACTGTATTTAAAGATAAGCTACAGCTGAATGCAAGATTATGAAAAAAAAAAAAATTTCTAACCACAATAAAACAGTCCTTGAATCTACAAAGATGATAAAAGAAAAACAAGGAAAGACTTGCAACTGCAGGGATAAAAAATCTTGCCCACTCAAAGGCCATTGCCTCCAAAACGGAGGGGTATACAAGGCAACTGTGGAACAGAAACCCTCGAAAAAAACAAGACACTTATGTAGGAATAACAGAAAATGAGTTCAAAACCAGATACAATCAGCATACATCGAGCTTTAGACTCAACCACAAAAAATCAGCCACAACTTTAAGTGAACTCATATGGAAACTTAAGGAATCAAAAACCGAATACCACTTATCATGGGATGTAATCGAAGGAGCGCAGCCATACTCAGCAGCAACAAAAAGATGCAACCTTTGCATAGCAGAGAAATATTTCATTCTAAAAACAAAACCAAGCCTCAACAAAAGAAGGGGAATATTTTCATCGTGACCCCACAGAAAGAAACATTTACTACAAAACTACCAGTGGTCCGGAAACGAAAATGAACAACAGCACAAGGTCGGACAAGGTTCGGCAACCGAACACACCTAAGTCATACCCGAAGAGAGCGGAGGACAGGTGACACCTTTGTCCTCCGCTTGAAACACAAGTGTAGTATGCAGAGAATTTAAGGTAAGATCTTCGATATATATATATATATATATATATATATATATATATATATATATATATATATATAGTAAATTGTTTATTTCTGTTTCTTCACGTTAATGTTTTTTTAATTTTTTTTTTTTTTTTTTTTGTTATTTTTTTGGGGGGCCCAGTTCGAGGATCTCCGCATCACAGTGACGGACCGACCGAAACGTAAACCGGAGCCCAAGAACCTGAAGTTCGGTGCGGAGTTTTCCGATCACATGCTGGAGATCGACTGGACAGAGCAGGACGGTTGGGGATTCCCCGTGATCAAACCTCTAGAGCCGTTCATCATGCACCCAGCATGCAAAGTGTTCCACTATGCTCCAGAGGTAAGGGGTGGCTAGAGCCGTTCGTCATGCACCCAGCATGCAAAGTGTTCCACTATGCTCCAGAGGTAAGGGGTGGCTAGAGCCGTTCATCATGCACCCAGCATGCAAAGTGTTCCACTATGCTCCAGAGGTAAGGGGTGGCTAGAGCCGTTCGTCATGCACCCAGCATGCAAAGTGTTCCACTATGCTCCAGAGGTAAGGGGTGGCTAGAGCCGTTCGTCATGCACCCAGCATGCAAAGTGTTCCACTATGCTCCAGAGGTAAGGGGTGGCTAGAGCCGTTCATCATGCGCCCAGCTTGCAAAGTGTTCCACTATGCTCCAGAGGTAAGGGGTGGCTAGAGCCGTTCATCATGCGCCCAGCTTGCAAAGTGTTCCACTATGCTCCAGAGGTAAGGGGTGGCTAGAGCTGTTCGTCATACACCCAACTTGCAAAGTGTTCCACTATGCTCCAGAGGTAAGGGGTTGTTAGGCTGTGACATACGATTAGAGCAAGAACATTAGAGTCTTATAAAAAAAATTACTGTATTCGAAAAAAAATTAAGGAAAAGATTGGGGAGAAGAGATGGATTGCGCCGCGCAGTTTTATTCTTTCTTGGATTTAAGAGGTGAATATGGTGCTCCTGATTATTTATTGTTTATCTTTTATTCGGGATGGAAAATGCATCCTTTTTAGTTGATTTTTGTCATTGTTGTTGTTGTGTGGGAATGAATGGATATAGTTTACCCATTTCTAGTCTTTTTCCTTTTTCTTTTTTCTTTAAGAAGCGATAATGTTAGTGGATGCTTGTCCGAACTTTGATAAATGAGAAGTTTATAAATGGAGCGCGTCAACAGCACCGTAATGTAGTTTACTTCCATGAGCCTGGTTGTTGTCGTTAACTTCCATGAGCCTGGTTGTTGTCGTTAACTTCCATGAGCCTGGTTGTTGTCGTTAACTTCCATGAGCCTGGTTGTTGTCGTTAACTTCCATGAGCCTGGTTGTTGTGGTTTACTTCCATGAGCCTGGTTGTTGTGGTTTACTTCCATGAGCCTGGTTGTTGTGGTTTACTTCCATGAGCCTGGTTGTTGTGGTTTACTTCCATGAGCCTGGTTGTTGTGGTTTACTTCCATGAGCCTGGTTGTTGTCGTTAACTTCCATGAGCTGGTTGTTGTCGTTAACTTCCATGAGCTGGTTGTCGTTAACTTCCATGAGCCTGGTTGTGGTCGTTAACTTCCATGAGCCTGGTTGTGGTCGTTAACTTCCATGAGCCTGGTTGTTGTCGTTAACTTCCATGAGCCTGGTTGTTGTGGTTTACTTCCATGAGCCTGGTTGTTGTGGTTTACTTCCATGAGCCTGGTTTTTGTCGTTAACTTCCATGAGCCTGGTCGTTGTCGATAACTTCCATGAGCTGGTTGTTGTCGTTAACTTCCATGAGCCTGGTTGTTGTCGTTAACTTCCATGAGCCTGGTTGTTGTCGTTTACTTCCATGAGCTTGGTTGTTGTCGTTAACTTCCATGAGCCTGGTTGTTGTCGTTAACTTCCATGAGCCTGGTTGTTGTCGGTTACTTCCAGGAGCCTGGTTGTTGTCGTTAACTTCCATGAGCCTGGTTGTTGTCGTTAACTTAATTCCATGAGCCTGGTTGTTGTCGTTAACTTCCATGAGCCTGGTTGTTGTCGTTAACTTCCATGAGCCTGGTTGTTGTCGTTAACTTAATTCCATGAGCTGGTTGTTGTCGTTAACTTCCATGAGCCTGGTTGTTGTCGTTAACTTAATTCCATGAGCCTGGTTGTTGTTGTTAACTTCCATGAGCCGGGTTGTTGCGGCCGTAGTTGCATTACTCTCCTCGATCATTCGGAGGGTCAGTGGTATCGCTTCTTTCATACCCGGTCAATTACTTCACCTGTTTGAAGGAGGGGCACTGGAGAAGATGGACATTTATCTCTGACCTTTGAACCCATCAATTTTTCCATAACATACGGGCCTACTGCAGAAATTGTTGGAGACACAGATTGGCCGATCATTAAAAACAAAATAATGAACTAAGGAGGGCAGGAGAGGGTCTATCCATAGAGAATACTATTGTAATTTATTTCTTTTTTTCCTCTTTTTTGAATGATAGCACCACCTTATTTAGCCCAACCTTACGCTCAACTAGCGTGATTGTGTGCACTTAAGTGTGGCCACTACAACGTCGTCGCAAAGAATACAGTGGGACTTAGTGAGATTCATCCAATTACGGACCTTATATTTAAGCGCGGTAACAATAGTGATAAATGTGAGCGCAAAAACAATTTTTTATTGTTAGAAGTACATGTAGGTTCTAGCTTTGGGTAAATATTTTTTAAAATACATAGAAATAACCATAATGTCGCGAACTTATTGAGAAAAATACATAAAATCAGCGTAGATTGTTCGCGTAGCATAACGACCATTTTTTTTTAAATTCCAACTCGATTGTTCATCATTTTCTTTTTTTTTTTTCCATTTCACTTCGTAATAATTCATGTATTTCGCATTGATCGTTTCCATGATATGAATAAATTGACAACAACAAAAAAAATTCATGCAAGTACTCTTAATTATGGTTAGCGTGAAGTCTACCCATTATTCATACCCATCGGGTTCCCCATTTTACTCTTATAGAAATCGAGTGAACCAGCTCTCGAGTAATCGTTACCGAAATACCTCTCAAAGATAGAGTTGCGCACATTTAAATAGTAAGGTCAATTGCTGCATGCAGCATAACCTCGTTGCGTTTATTAGGAAATTCGGTTAAAAAATAAAAAAAAAAATTAAGAAGCCGCCCCTGTGCGTCATCGTGTGTCAACGATTCTTCTGGCGGTGTGAAGGCTTCCAGTAGCCTAAACTGTTGTGTCCCTAATCCTCTAACATGTTCAGTATTTATTGGACATCATGGTCAGCTACTTTTTTCTAAAAACAAAGCCACACGAACTGAAAAGGAGACATTGATTCCTTAGCTCAGAAAACGAAATTCCTTTATGAGTCTATATGCGTATGACACTGGGGTTTTTTGAGGTTTTTGTTTTTTGTTGTTTTTGTTTTTTGTTTGTTTTTTTTTTGTTTGTTTTTTTTTTTTTTTTTTTTGGGGGGGGGTTAATCCTTTCATCAAAACAAGCTGACGTCACCATATCTCTATTTGGGCAAGAGCATCCCACTTCCGTCTATTTTCTTCCATTCATTCAGAAGAGCGTGATGCGGCTTCACCTCTTCCCCCCTCTCTCTCTCTCTCTCTCTCTCTCTCTCTCTCTCTCTCTCTCTCTCTCTCTCTCTCTCTCTCTCTCTCTTCTCGCCTCCCTAGCACGTGAGATCCGTTTGAAAATTTGTAATAAAATCAATCTTTTGCGGGATTCTCTCTATCCAAAACACAGTAGGCCAAAGCTATAAGCCTCCTGATAACATACGGATAAAGTAAAAAAAAAATTTAATTTGAATCAAATTTAATCGTCAAATAAGTGTTAAATAGCTTATCACTTTTTTACCCACCGATCAAGATTTAAGAGAGAGAAAGAGGACGTGAGAGAGACAGTGGTAGGAGAAAGTGTTAGAGATAGAGAGAGAGATTCAGGCAGAATGAAGGAGAGAGTGCGAGAAAACGAGGTAGAAAGAAGGGGAGAAGAGAAAGAGACATGTGGGAAAAGAATAGATTTACAGTAAGCGGTAGAGATGAAGCGGTGGGAGAGATCGAGAGAATGGCAAGGGAAGGAAAGACAAAAGAGAGGGAGATAAGGATGGGATCTAAGAGATAAGAGAGATGGCGAACGCTCGACAGAGGCAGAGACTAGAGGCACAGAGACAGAGATACACACAGTCGGGGCTAAGAGATCGAGACAGATCAATACATCGATCAAGTCATTCAGTATAGCACAACCTTTTTTATAATAGGCCTACATTGTCGTCTGCTTTGACTCACTTCACGTTTCACAACGTGTGCACTGTTAGGTCTACACCTCTAGATCTGAAATATCCATACAGTACATATTAATGGGTATGTCATGGATGAAAGAACAGAACTTTAAAATATGGCACGATGCAACGATGGGCATGCAAAAGAAGAGAGAAAGAACAAAACATCCAAACATACAAATCTGGGTTAAAGTGGGGTTTGGGGGGGGGGGGGGGGATGCAAGAGAATTTACGCTTCGCGTCGTTGAAAGAAAAAACGCCTTTATTTACATTTTAGTGGGAAGGAGACGAAAATTCAAAGGAGCATTGAACACCGGATAGTATGGCGAAACAGGGACTCAATGGGGAGTACGTGTTCGGCAAAAATGTTGGCTTTATTTGCAATCCGAGGCAGTGACGCATTTTACTGTGGCTGTGTGATTTTTTATGGGGAGTTCAGTCAAATAGGTGTGAAAAATAAACCATCGGACAAGACGCTTGTAAAGCATGCGGTTTGGCTTAATGGGGAGAAAAGGTCATGACGTGGCTTCCGTGCATCTATTTAGTTATTGGTTCTAAAATTTAAAAAAAATATGATTGGTTAATCGTTCACACTGCGAGACCAGGTGACACGCGACTGTGTAGCTTAATGAAAAAATGGGAAAGATTGACGTACCAATACTTTTCGAAGGAAATCAATGAATAAAAATCCAGAACTGAGTTATGTCATCAGTTGAGCTGTTTAAATATAGCTGCAAAGTAGTCGTCATTATGGCTTACTTTCTTTCTTTTATTTCTCTCGTAGATGAAGATTATGCGGCATGATCTCGATTTCAGACTGTCATTTATTTTTATTATGTTTTTAACCTTAAACACTACGTCTTTCATCATGGCGTAGCTTCTAGTTATCGATAGTTGTGCAGGAGGCAATGGGACAGAAAAAAATATTTTACTAAATTCATAGGTTGGTCAATAGCCTTTCTGAAAATCTCTCCACAAAATTTTGAGACTTAACTAATGTCCATGAAGAAAAATTTCTAATACAATTGTTGTTGTTGTTGTTATTATTATTATTATTATTATTATTATTATTATTATTATTATTATTATTATTATTATTATTATTATTATTATTATTATTACTTATCGAACCAGTTTTAATTTGGCGTCATTAGGGTTTACAGAAAGCCATGTTCACATTGTTGACAATATCATTCAGAAAAAGCAACGATTTGAAGTCATTATATTCATAGAAGAAAGCACTTATATGATGGCATTTTTTTCCACCGCCTCAATACTAGACCTGTTGTAAGCTAGAAGTATTTCTTCCATAGTACTCAATGACTTAAATGTCCTTGGCCCGAGAATGTCTTCCTTAATATCCGCATGGATTTTTTTTTCGGAGTCCAAACCCCACACTGTTGGTGAGTGAGCTTGGGAGCTCACGTTATAAACCGTTCCATGTCTAAAAGTTAGATATCCCATTATCGTGAGAATCTTGTGGAAACTCCCTTTTCTGCTTGCTTGACGTAAATCGACATTGTACGTTAAAAGGACGTATGAGCGGGTGATATCTGGTCAACAGCTTTCTTCTTTTTGGAGCTTCATGGACGTAAGGGCTGGTGATATCTGGTCAACGGTTTTCTTCTTTTCGGAGCTTCAAGGGCGTAAGGGCTGTTGATATCTGGTCAACAGCTTTCTTCTTTTTGGAGCTTCATGGACGTAAGGGCTGGTGATATCTGGTCAACAGCTTTCTTCTTTTTGGAGCTTCTAGGGCGTAAGGGCTGTTGATATCTGGTCAACAGTTTTCTTCTTTTCGGATCTTCAAGGACGTAAGGGCGTGTGATATCTGGTCAACAGTTTTCTTCTTTTCGGAGCTTCAATAGTGAAAAATAGTAACTGTAACACATATGACTGGACAACCTAGTGAAAGCCGTTTTCTCCCTCCTCCGTCTTATCCTGAATACCGTATCCCGTTTTTCAAAACTTTACTCCTTCATGATTACGAAAGTACGAAATAACTGTACGGTTTCTCGGTTCTTTGGTTGTCATCGTGCATCCTCTTTAGGTAATTAACGTTATTACATCGCCTTTTTAAGGCAGTAACTGGTGCGTATCTTGAGCTAGGGGAATGGAACTGCTTGCTTTCAGCCTCGCATGCAACGACTAAGTGAAATGTTGTCATAACTTTCGCAGATTTAATATTAACATTTGCCTCCCGTCAAGCTATATTTAGCAAAGATATCTTTGACATTTAGGATAGGGTTCGTAAGATGAAATCCGAACCCTCCAAAAAGTGAAACATAGCTCCTGTTAGAACCGCAGTCTTCCATACTGCGACCCAGTGGACTCTAGCTCCAGCCTTACCTACTGAGCTATCTGGTTTTACGTAGCTAAAAGAAATGAAACAGTCATCAGTGTAAATCATAAAGATGCGTCTCTTTTCCCGGTATTAAATCTGGCAAATACAAAGGGTGAATTGGGTTAATTAGTAAAACTCACCATGACTATTTTTCATTGATGTAGGATTCATTACATTGCCTTGTTAAGTTATTGCTACACGAAGAGAAGAGGGAGGAAGGAAGGCACATAGAGAGAGAGAGTGAGGGAGAGAGAGAGTGAGGGAGAGAGACAGAGAGACAGACAGACAGAGACAGACAGACAGACAGACAGAGACAGAGAGGGAGGGAGAGGGGTGGGGCTGTCAGACAGATAGGCTCAGTCACAGACACAGACAAACAAACATGCAGACAAGAGACAAACAGAAATTTGTGGAGAATTATCTCCTCTTAACTTTTTTAGTTTGTTGTTGTTGTTGTTGTTGTTGTTCCCATCTTAAGATCTATTGTCGCTGGTTCTAACACCTAGCTGCCACTGCTTGATAGAAGCCACCTGTGTCACGATCTAATTCTTCCCAACGATTTTTGCTTGTTCCAGGCTTTAGATTATAGATCCAGACTTTAGACATTTGTCGCCATCATGACAGGCAAGCCCGTGTCAGGGCGGTAACTCTTGTGCCACAAACACGTTTTTCAACTTATCTAGAGTTGTTTATAGGCAGACCTAAGATTCGGAGTTCAGATTAGCAAAACAAATAAACAAAATGTTTCCCGTGAAGGCATTTGTAAAAAGTAAAAGTGCCCACATGGCCAACTTTCCACTTAGGGTATCGGTTCATATCTTAATGAACAGTAAAATTCGTCGTTTGTTATTTTTTTCTCTTGTATTTTCTTTCTCGCTTTATACTTAAAATAACAATTTTAATTAAAAAAAAATATTTTTGCAGTCTCGATAGACATGAAAACAAACGTTTATGTTAATATTTTTTTTTCCACTTGATTTTTAGACATTACGTTTTTCTTCTCCACTTTTAGAGTGTTCTCAACACTACAATGGCAGAATATTTTTTACTGTCCCCTTTCAAACATATTAATACCTCCTCCCCTCCCCCTTTTTTTGTTCCTCAATTGACCGCCATCGCAGCTGTTTGAAGGAATCAAGGCGTACCGGTGTGTGGACGGGCAGATTCGCATCTTCAGACCGATGGAGAACATGTCTAGGATGGCGAGTACTGCAGCTCGTGCTTGTCTCCCGGTGAGTGTCACGCTACAGGGTAACAAGTCTCCCAGTCTCCCTGCTTGGACTTACACTAAGCAAAGAATGGAGTAATGGTATCTACACTCTCTAGACAAAGGAGAAGATCCTTTACGAGGCCTGAGGGTTCCCCCCCCCCCCCCCCCCCCCGATATTTTTTTTTACTGAATTCCTGCTTTTGACCACTGCTGAGAATGGCCTTGCCTGTTTGCCTTGGGTTTTAAAGGACCAGTCTCCTGTCAGGAGAGAAAGTATTAATTATTTCATGCCACATTTTGAGTGTGCTTCAAATAATGAGGTCTTTGCCAAAAAAAAAAAAAAATCAAAAAAAATTTTTTTCAGTTTTCTCTACAGCCTTATAACAAAATTATGTAAATTTAGAACCAAGGTGCAATATTAGCTACAGCAATGTTATTAAACAATTCATATATACAATATCAGGTATTTCAGAAGATTCTGTTACTCACTTATCTTCTCTATTGTAATTTGTTGTGTATTTTTGCTATACTAATTTTTGAATTTTAAGTGTTGTTCATGCATCCTTGAAATTTTTTTGACTATCAGACTGATTTTTAAAGAAACCTGTTATCTCTGTCTATTCCTAAAGGATTTTGACCAAGGTGAGCTGCTGAAGTGCATCAAGAAGCTGGTCAGTCTCGATGCTGAATGGGTACCCTACTCAGACCAGTGTTCATTGTACATCAGGCCCTCAGCTATTGGCACTGAGGTAAAAGGCAGGAAAAAAAAGGGGGGAACAGTGGTCGGGAGAAGAGAGGGGGGGGGGGGGGGGGAGAGAGATAGAAGTGTTGGCTGCAGAAGCTACAATTAAGGTTATTTTTTTTTTTTTAATTAAATTATCAGCACTGTTAGGTGTTTTATTTTTATTTTATTTTTTTATTATTTTAGTCCCTAGAATTTCTCCTGGTTTAACCATATATATATATATATCGTTTAGCAAGAGATCTAATAAGAATATTCAGCAGAACTTTTGTCAGTGTTCATCTATAAGAGGTTTAATTTCTCCTTCAGAGAACATTACCTTTTCATCTTATCCTTTGATACCTGAAGAAACTCCAGCATCACCAGCACTTAGAAAGACTGAGTTATTTGGAAAAGGAAAAAAAAAGATTTATCAACCACTCATTACACAATTACTCAATTATTTCGTCTTGTTTTGACAGCCTACCCTGGGCATTACGATGAGCAACATGGCCAAAATATTTGTTATCACGGGTCCAGTGGGTGCTTACTATCCCACAGGCCTGAAGCCTATCTCCTTGTTGGCGGATCCAAGCTTTGTCAGGGCATGGCCCGGAGGATGTGGCGCCTACAAACTCGGCAGGTACGGACGAGACATGGCCTTCATCTGCTGTTACCTCTATGTTTCATAAAATTGCTGTACTCTATCTAGTTTCCTGTCACTCTTGCTGCAATGAAATAATATAGTTCAATAAGATTTTGCGTTTATTCAATCTTTAGAAAAAGCTTTTAAGAAAATGATAAAGTGGTCGATAATTGAGAGGAGAGAAGGGTATTGATCATCGTTACAAAATCAGAAGAAAAGAAATCGTTTTAGATTGACGAGGGTAATAGCGATAATGATAGTGGCAGTTACGTTTGTAGAGGGAATGAAGATAAAGGAAGGAAACTTATTTATGGTTGTAGATAGGTACAACTCACAGTGCTGATTTTAAGTTTAGGTACAGGCAAATACTGGTAGTTAAAAAAAGAAAGCCGCCTCTTATGAAGATAAAGACAGGTAGAAATGAAGATTACAGGAAACATGCTGAACAAGGACAGATATGTAAAACATATATCATATTAAACAAAAGTAAAGTTAATTCATAGGGCTGAATGGTAAGAGAAAGAAATGATAACAAAAACTATCAAACTACTTTAGAAGAAAGAGAGAGAGATAGAAAGATAAGATTCAGAATGCCAAAACATAAGAAAAAGAAAGATGTGAATACGTCTTCAGAAAGGGTAACACAGAGAAAAAGATGGACTGATATTTTAAATAACAGAATTTTAAGGTCATATAGGGCTTATTAGATTTTTCGCTCACTAAATTGTCATTGAATGGTACCAAAACAATTTGAAAAATTATTGCATTTGAATGATCTCGTAACTGCGGTGAAATCTTCTTTATGCATGAAGGCATTAAACACAGTTTACTTTGATTGGCTGTTTTATCATTAAATACCTGCGGCTATAAGAAATTTAAAAATTTTAACGATTTTAACCTAAGTATGATTGCTTTTAGATTATTTCCACAGTAAAGTTTTTTTTACAAAATAACAGCAATCGAAGTTTCTTACAAACAATACATTATTTTTACACAATTCACCCCATCACATAATAACCAATGAATTCTTCATCAGTAACTACGCCCCGACAATAGCCATTCAGCGTTATGCCCTAAAGAATCACAACTGCCAACAGGTTCTGTGGCTGTATGGCGAGGACCAGCAGTTGACTGAGGTCGGCACCATGAATCTCTTCGTATATTGGATCAATGAGAACGGAGGTGGGTTTTTTTTTTACAGAATCGGTAAAGAACATTAGATGGTCTTAATGAAATTTGGCCCTATAGCATGCCTTTTTTTGTTTAAGTTATTCTAATAATAGTACAAATACTAGTAGTAATAGGAGTAGTAGTAGCAGTAGCAGTAGCAGTAGCAGTAGCAGTAGCAGTAGCAGTAGCAGTAGTAGTAGTAGTAGTAATAGTAGTACCAGTAGTAGGAGCAGTAGTAGTACCAGTAGTAGTAGCAGTAGCAGTACCAGTAGTAGGAGCAGTAGTAGTACCAGTAGTAGGAGCAGTAGTAGTACCAGTAGTAGTAGCAGTAGTAGTACCAGTAGTAGGAGCAGTAGAAGTAGCAGTAATAGGAGCAGTAAAAGTAGTAGTAGTAGTAGCAGTAGTAGTAGTAGTAGCAGTAGCAGTAGCAGTAGCAGTAGCAGTAGTAGTAGCAGTAGTAGAAGTAGAAGGAGGGGGAGGAAAATTGATGGTGTTAGTTATTAATGACATTAGCTGTAGCTAAAGCTGTAGCAGTTGTAGTAGTCTGATGATTATGATGATGGAGTAATGTAGTATGTTATTACTATTTTTTTAAATAACTTTTCATAATATATAATTACCAATTATTTTGTTTTCTGTTGTTGTTGTTGTTGTTGTAGTGAAGGTGTAAGTTTTTTTCATTTTGTTTTATTTAGGTCATATTTTTTTGTTGTGGTTTTGTTTTCTTATTGATGCATTACTTATACAATTCATAGAGTATTATGGTATTATTTACTGTGAAAGATTACAAAGAACAATAATTGTAGATTTGAGCTGACAAAAAAAATTTTTTTTTTTCAATCGTTTTTAATTCCCAGAGGAGGAGCTGATCACCCCAACTCTGGAGACAGGCTTGGTTCTTCCTGGAATCACCAGGAAATCTTTGTTGGAGATAACTCGAGAATGGGTAAACTGAAAGACATCAACATAAACAGATAGATAGATAGATTTAGATAGATAGGTAGAGAGAGAGAGATTTTATCAGAGACTGCTTGTCCTCTGGTGTGTATGTATGTGTATGTATGTAATTCTTCTATAGCGATGGGGATGGGATCGGTAAGATTGGAAGATAAAAGTCTCGCTCATTGGGAATCTTGACTGGTATAAATAAACCATTACTGTAAATTGGGTTTTGACAAACCAATTCTTGAAATGGAGACTCAAGTTATATTGAAATTAAGATATTAAGTAAACGTTAGAAGACCTATGGGTATATAGTTTTCTGCAAGTTGGATTATAACTGGAATAGGCAGGCAATGAATGAAGTTAGCTAGACACTATTCTCAGCTGCCCCATAATTTGTTGTGGCATGTATTATTAGCAAAATCAGGATTTTAGTCAAAAATAAACATGACTTTTTTAATTCCTCAAACTTAACTTTTTGTCACTAGTTATATTAAAATGAATTAAGTCTACAAGTCAGGATGTTATGTCAGTCGGGTTGTCCTAATAAGCGCTCACCTGCTATAATTCTATTATTTTTTTTTGACAGAACGAATTTAAGGTCACTGAGGGACATATTTCCATGAAAACATTTATAAAAGCTCTAAATGAAGGAAGGGTAAGTAGATATTTTCTTTTAAAATTTTACATTTGGAAATAAAAAAACAATATTTCCAAGTAAATTGTATTAAGCTGGAAGTAATCAAATTAATAAAAACTGAATATAGGTTTAAACAGTAAGGAGTGTACTGGCTTTTATTTGGAAGTTATAAATCATAAGAAATCAGCTAATGACATTATATGATTTGTTAAACCTTGTCAGCGCAGATGAGCCCTCTTTCCTTTTCATTCTCTCACTCTTTGTGTCTTTTTCTACTCTTTATCTTTGTTGTCTTTCCCTCTCTTTTAACTAGTATCTTCTTCTCTTGCTCCCTTCCATTCCGTTCATTTTTTTTTGTCGACAATACCATTTTAGATTCTCATTTCCTTCCCTCGTCTCATTTATTTCTCTCCTCCCCCCCGCACTCTCTCTCTCTGTCTTTCTCTCTCTCTCTCTCTCTCTCTCTCTCTTTCTCTCTCTCTCTCTCTCTCTCTCTCTCTCTCTCTCTCTCTCTCTCTCTCTCTCTCTCTCTCTCTCTCTCTCTCTCTGTGTCTCTATCTATCTATCTGTGTGTGTCTCTCTCCCCATTTATATATATATATATATATATATATATATATAGATATTTCTATCTATTAACTCACTCAGATTTTTTTTTACCGAACTTGTTTCTTTCCCCAATTCACCTCCACCTTATCATTCCCTTGCTGCCCTAATTGCCTACGGCAAAAAGGGCAGTAAGTAAGTAAGTTATCATTCCCTTACGGATCTTCCTCCCTCATATACTTTCTCCTGATCAGGTTCGCGAAGTGTTTGGATCTGGCACTGCTTGTGTCGTTGCTCCTGTAGATAGAATCTTATACGAGGGTAAAGATCTCCACATAGGTACAGGATCCGACCAGAAGAGCTTGACACAAAAACTTTACGAAACACTTATGGACATTCAGGTAGCGTGAAATTTGCTGTTGCTAATGACAAGGACTATGATGAAGATTATTGAGTCTAGGTTGAGAATGTAAATCATAATTATAATGATGTAAAAGAAAATGAAAATGATCTTAATGATTGTGATGATGAAAATGTTATCAACAAGGAATATAAAGACGAATGTGGCCATACTGATGATGCTGACTATAATAATTATGATGACAATGATGAATAGGTACTATGTCTGTATTGAAGATAGTGATTATCATCATGATGATGATAATGATGAAGATTACGATAATTATGATCAAGAGGAAGAGGTGAAGGAAGGCAATAATAATTAAGCTGAAAATGATTATGTTTGTGTTTATGGTGGGAGAGTTTTGAAGAGGTCAACTTTAATAGCTGTCCGTGGAGGAATATCACTATAAAATTGATTTGCTTGGCATACCGGCAATACTGCTGCAACCAAGCACTCCCTTTTGATCTCAATAGCTGTAAGTAGCATGGTAGTGTTTATACATTAACACCAATCACGTCAATAGATTTATAGAAATAACCAACAAAGTGAAATTTGCTACAAAACCCTTACAATATGAAGCCCAGCCATTTATACATTAAACAATAAAAGAAAGATTAAACACAACACTAGCTTTTTTCCAAAAAAGTTCAAGATTTCAATTGTCTTGTCATTATATCTAATTTTGTATGGATATTGTGTCTGTCCATTATCATAGCATCCATAAAAATTTTCTATAAATCGCATTTTACAATCAATATAATTTTCATTTATTCTTTCAATGCAAGCCTATTTTATAGTCGTTACTGTTGCAATGGGGTTAGTAGCCATTGTTAATTATCATAGATGTAGACACTTAGAGAGTTGATGAAGGTTGATTGATACTTTATTAACTCAGATAACATTGAGTGTATGTTTTACATGACGAATGACAGGAAGCAGACTAACTGAAAGCAGGAAATCATAAAGTGAAAGTGAAAGCATATAAATAAATTTTGTACATGTACTTCCAAAAATAGAACATGGTAAACAAAGGGATATTACTATAATAAAACATGGTTACATTATGACTTAACAATTAATGATTTATTTTCTCCCTTTTATATCTTTAAGTCTAAGAGTTACATCAGCTTCAACAACTTTAACTGCTTCTTCTGCGATCAATCAATAAATGTTGTTTTGTTGTTTTTTTTTGTTTTTTTTTTTTTACGATTTTACTTACAGAGACCTTTCATTCTCAAATTATTTTTTTGTCCTAGTATTTTCGCACTCCTCATAAATGGATGGAAACTCTGGATACTGGCTTGGAAGAGGAAAAATGTTCCAAGACTGATCATGTTAAAAATCTATTTTGATCTCACTGTAGAGTGCCATTTTCTTTGTTTATTCAATGCCTCTTTCACATTGCCATCTTGATTTGCCATTGCTATTGTCAAACTCTAATTTATTATCAATTTTTAAAACAGAATATTGTGGGCTGTGTAGCACTTATCCAATCAATAAGAAACACAAGATGAACCTTTGGGTTTTCTAGTTTAATTGAATTATGAAAGTATCATCCGACTGTGTCGAGATATGTCTGAACTGAGAAAGTAAGCTCTTGGTCTCCTCAACACCTCTGTGGGGAGCTCTCTTCATAACCTCGGATGTACCGGTATACATTTGACACGGGTTAGTCTTTATCATTGTCCAAGATTTAATAGTTTAAATGCCACAGCTGAAGGCTACACCACTTTCAATGTTCATCAATTTCCCAAACTATATTTTTATAAACATTGTGATTAAATACCTTCTTTTGGAGAAGTATGTTTGTGTATAAGGTTCCTTTCTATACATTTTTAATCTACAATTGAGTGAAAATAGCAAAAAGCTAGCAAAATTGATAAACAGATTTTAAGATTATTGAAAATGCTTTTTTTGCAAAGTTTTATCTTTCTAGATCATTCTCAGTTCAAGCTTTTGATTTTCGTTTCATGAAAAGAAAAGAAAGTTTAGGTGTTTTAGTTCTAAAGTTTTCATGACGATCCTTTGGCATAGACGGAAAGTGAAACCTTATTTTTTACATATTGACAAAGCAAAAAGATTTAGTCTTATGTAAACATTCACATTTTTAAGTTTCAGGCGCGAACTTATATATATATATATATATATATATATATATACATATATATATATATATGTGCTAAACAAAAAATATTGAAGTATACCTTTAAAGAATTAGAACAAAGATTTTTTTAGGCTTTTAAAGTGTTTCTGATTAAAACATCAGTACCGATATTTTAAATTCACTTTCCAGTATTATGCCAAGATTAATGGTGATGTTCTTTTAATTTGATGTCCAAATATCTTCATAGTTGATTTTGTTGGATTCTTTTGTTTCAATTTTTTACATCACAGGGCTTTTGGGTTAATTTTTATTCATGTTGGTGTTATACAATTTGTCCCACACGCGATCCAAGTGAGTCGTATGCTGCTCAAATCAGATTCAAAGATGTTGATGATGGGAGGAATGTGAAGATTGCTTTAAATTATCAGAATTCTGTGAATGGATTTTTGATGGGGTTTTTTATCCTTGAAGAAAAGTTAAAAAGAAATTCATCTACTTTCAATTGCCATTTTTTTTTCTGTGTAAAACTCTGATATCCTGCTCATTAGGCCTGGATAGTTTTTATAGAATTTCATACAATGACTAGTCTTTTTCAGTGGTTGTGATTTTTTCATAAAAATTCTAAACCTCCTATTTAAACTCAAAGCTAGAAAAAGAGAAATCCAATTGTTGACTCTCTGCTGTGTGAGGAATGATATTTTTGTGTAGCAGAATTTGTATTACATACAGTGCTCTTTCTCTAAACTGTTGTAACAGTTGTAACTGGTTAATCTTATAAATAATTAAAAGGGCATATGTGAAAAAAATTATTACTTAGTAGTATGTGGAAAAAATTCTCTAAGTTCAAGATTCGTGCAAATGTTTGGGTTTTTTTTTGTTTTTTGTTTTTTAATACGCTGTGAAAAATTTTATAAACCTCTTGTTAATAAAATTGTTGAAAACTTAAAAAAGGAAAATCAATCTGTTTATAAACATGGTCATCATTTCCTACTAGCAAAAACATGTCTTTTACTTTTGCAAATTTTTTCATGAGATGCAATAAGTGGATCTAGGTCAAAAAATTGCAATTCACCAAGTGCAAAATTTCTGACAAAACTCAAATTGTATTCAAAATACTTCAAGTCTTTATGTGCCATATGTGAAATGTGATGCAAACATTGAGGTTTACAGATAGGCTGGCCTGCCAGCTAGGATTTATTATTATGCTCTTCTTTTAGCCAGATAAACGTCTGCATTCCCAATTATTGATTCAAGGAGCAATTAAATTTTATCCACTCAGGGCAAATGGATTTTCATTGAGTATGCCTACTATAAGTTTCTGAAAAGACACAATCTGCGCTAAATTTTCCTTGGTGGCAACTCATGAGGACCAATGAGCGAATTGTTTATGCTTACGTCATTATTGAAGTGCAGAAGGTATTGTTTTATTCATGCACACCTACACTCTCTAGTCCATCTTGGACCCTATTTTAGTTTAGGTTACAATAATAGATTGCATTTTAATAGAGTTTAGTTTGTTAAAAACCAGAAATCCACTTTATGTTGATTAATCAAACATATTGCCTTAGAATGAGTCTTTTACTTTTGTATCCTGATAGTACTGTTGCAGATCTTTACATTTAAATTTTGTTGCACTTTAGTTCTAATAAATGATGTTTTTTTTGCTATAGTTTTGCTGCAGTTATCCCTGTAACCTTCATCATCAATGACATTATGATCATCCTCATAAACGCCAGCATCAACATTATAATTAAGCTTATTGTTCTCATCGCTATCGTGATCATTATGGTTGTACAAATTTATACCTTATTTCTTTTCAACAATTGGTGAGACTTTAGATACAGGTAAAATCACATATTAAATATAGTTGGTTGTGTTCTCTTTCATGTAAATAACTGAAAAATCACAGACATCACATAATTCATTTTTAACAGTTAAAAGATTTGGTTAAAAGCAGATAACAGAGGCTCAATTTTCTGTACAATAATGAAAAACAATGTTAGAGGATTTTATCATTTAATTTTAAAAGAGAGACGCACTAAAAAAAAAGCATTTTAAGGGCTTGAAAAGTTAAAAGTAGTATGACTGTATTTTTACCTGGTACATAAAAACGAGTAGGAGGCTGTTTTGAACTACCTTGCAAAAAACCTATGTATTTTACCTACATATAAATCATGAATACTCATGGTACCCAATGATTGTCATAAGGTTTTGTTTTTATCATGATTTTATGTACGGATGTGTTTAAAAAAAAACCTACTTTATTTTTCGAGACCTTAGATGCATTATTACCTCAATTATTGTTTATTTGATGAATGTTTCTTTCTTTTCAAAAGGGGTCATTTATTTTTCATAATTTCTTTGTTCTGTTCTTTATGCCAAAATGACTTCTCTCAAATTGGATGATATTGTTACATGCGATGTGATGATTGTCCCATGTGCATGGGTTGGAAAGATAATTATAGTATTATTATTCTGATAAACTTCAGAAGTTTTTAATTGTTTTTTTTTAAGTATTATTATTTTTTCATGCATTTGATAACTGATATGATAGTCGAAAAATTACAAAATTGTCCTTTTCAAATAAAAAGTCATATCATCAACACCCCAATCTCTGTCAACTTCTGAGCACACAGGATTGCTTAATTTCAATATTTGAAAACAGTTTGCAGTTGCTGACAATACATTCAGACTAAGGGATAATAATATATTTTCAAAATTCATTTTGTTCAGAGGTAGTTTTTTTAGGGAGAAAAAAATGTTATTATTATTATTATTATTATTATTATTATTATTATTATTATTATTATTATTATTATTATTATTATTATTATTATTATTATTATTATTATTATTATTATTATCATCTAATTTAAACCGTGAATATTATCATAATTTTTTTATTTCTTATCATTTTTGACAGGACAGGTAAACTAAACTGTGTTAGGAAACACTGCCATGAAGCAGAAACGGAATCTTTAGATCTTAACTTAGAACATAAAAAGATCTTTGTTTTGCAGAGGATTTTTTAACTATTTAAAAGCTTTCGTCTAAAAAATTTATTATCTTTTTTTTTAATCTGTTATGGGCATTCAATTGATAAATGAGGTGTTAATTCTTAAAGCCAACGTCAATGCCAACGATGATATTTTTGTATAAAGTATATAAATAAAGTACAGTTGAATTATGAATCATGCCTCAGAATACTGTGTTTATTTCTCTATATTTGTTTGGCTGCCTGTTTTGCTCTGGGTTTGTTTTTTTGTTTGTTTTTAATTGCTTCAAGTTTGTCAACAATTGTAATATGTAATATATTATACTTAATTCAAGTTTTTCAGCTAACTAGAAATTAAAACTTTTCAAATGATTCGCATTGTTGGAAATATTTTGTATGCCATGATTATATCCCCATACATCCACTCACTGAAAAAAAAGTCTGTTTTTTTATTTGGAGGAGTAGCAGCTGTGTGGTATTCAACTAGGAGACCTCTAATATGAGATTGGTTAAGAACTCCGTTTTTGTTTTGTGTTTTGTTTGTTTTTTTTTTAATTAAAGTATAGTCATTGTTTGAAAACAGCGTGAAAAGATGTCGGATGGATTAACAAAGTGGATCAAAGAAGGCAGAGTGACAGAAGCTCTGAAAGCAACAAGGTATGATGCGTGGAGAAGGTCATGATCGCCTACGCTAAAGAGCACGGCACCTCATTGATTGATTGATAGTAATGGCGTACAGAAAGATTAATTTGGAGACTGAGAGAAGTAAAGATTGAATGGACTTAGTTGCCCCTTAGAGACGAAAAATAAAAAAGTTCTCACTTTTTCTACTATAACGACCAATAATGGCCCTCGAACAAAAACTTGATTTATCACTATCGGCACCTATTGGATACAATTTACCTTAGACCAAAAATTTGAAATTAAGGATCATGTTTAAAAAAAAAAATTGTAATGGAAACTGTGCAACTCGTGACTTGTGTGCATTGGTGCTTCAGGCCAACCATCCGATTTTGAACACATTGTGTGACACTTGCTCCGAACCTGCCCTTTCCGAAAAAAAAAAAAAAAAAAAAAATAATAATAATAATAATAATAATAATAATAATAATAATAATAATAATAATAATAATAATAATAATAATAATAATAATAATAATAATATAATATGTGATAAGGTTTTCTGCACCTACCTCCTGCTAAATGGTGGGGTAAAAACGCAAAAAAAAAAAAAAAAAAAAAAATGAGTGAACTCCAAATATTTGAAAGTGACTTTGTTTTACATTTTGTATAATTCATCTGAGGAAAATTAATTACAATATCCTCGCTATATATATATATATATATATATATATATATATATATATATATATATATATGTATATATATATTTGTATATTTGTATATTATGCACCACAAGGAATTTGGCTCAAATTGATAGAGAAATGATTAAGCTGGCACAAGTCGTATATTTCACCTTGACCGGCATCGTTTTGTGGATATTTTTCTCCTACATAATCCTCTTTTTTAAATAGAAATTGTTCGGGCATCGTGAACCCAGTCGTTGCTTTCGTGAAAACTATTGCCATTTTTTCCTTGTCCACTTTATCTTTTTAAAACTTTCTTCGCCAGTTCTGCCGAGTGGCGTTCTTCCCAATTCGCATGGAGTTTTGCTCTATTTGTCCATTGCCTTATCCATCTGGAGGGACAACTTTACATGTGATTATTCTTTTGAGTGGCATTTCGATATCTTAATAACACTTCCATTTCCCACTTGCTCTCTCTCTCTCTCTCTCTCTCTCTCTCTCTCTCTCTCTCTCTCTTTCTCTCCTCTCTCTCTCTCTCTCTCTCTCTCTCTCTCTCTCTCTCTCTCTCTCTCTCTCTCTCTATCTCTCTCTCTCTCTCTCTCTCTCTCTCTCTCTCTCTCTCTCTCTCTCTCTCTCTCTCTCTCTCTCTCTCTCAATTTAGATTTAATCATATTGAAAAGTAACCTTTTTGATAGGTCGATATTTCAAAGAAGTTTTATTAGGACCTATTTGAAAATGATCTAAAATTTTATGAGTATGTCTGAGGAAAAAAAAAATGTTTTTAAGGAGGCCTTCTCCTTAATGTATGCCGAGTAAAATAATAATACACAATAATCGATATTTTTACACAGTTAAGATTTGTAATTTGAGACTTTCTTTTCAATACCTCTGTCTATGATGTGTGGTTTGACGGGATTTTTTTAAGGGTTTTGTGGTTTTGTTTTGTTTTGTTTTTTTTTAATTACTGTTTTAAACTATTGCGTAAATACAACGGCTAGCAATAGATTAAAGATACGTGCTTTGCTTAAACTTTTTTCTCACTTTACAGTGTAATGATTTTTGCAGAAACCTAGAAGATTAGATACGAATTAAAGTAGGAGGACACAACGTAAAGAACTGAAGATACGCTGATGACACTGTGTTTATTGCAGAAAATAAAGAGAGACGCAGCAATTATTGGAGCTTTGGTGAGAAAGGAAAGTAGAAAGAAAGAGTTGGAACTGAGAACAGGAAGCAAAGAAAGAAGTAATGGTCGTTAATCGAGACAATTATTAATCGCTGATCAACAT
>JAWDGP010000632.1:5000-31925 GCA_033675545.1 Elysia crispata
TACTACTACTACTACTACTACTACTACTACTACTACTACTACTACTACTACTACTACTACTACTACTACTACTACTACTACTACTACTACTACTACTACTACTACTACTACTACTACTACTACTACCACTCCTGCAACTACTACCACTACTACTACTACTACCACTACCACTACTACTACTACTACTACTACTACTACTACTACTACTACTACTACTACTACTACTACTACTACATAACTTCTCCTCCTACTCCCTACTCATACTGCTACTACTACTACTACTACTACTACTACTACAACTACTACTACGTCTACTACCTACTACCACTACTACTGCTACCACTACTCCCACTACTCCTACTACTCCTACCACTACCACTACTACTACTACTACTACTACTACTACTACCACTACTACTACTACTACTACTACTACTACCTACTACTACTACTACTACTACCTACTACTACCACTACTACTACTACCACTACTGCTATTACTACCACCACTCACCACCACTCACTACTACTACTACTACTACCACTACTACTACCACTACTACTGCTGCTTACCACCCACTACTACTACCACTACTACTACTACTACTACTACTACTACTACTGCTACTACTACTACTACCTGCTCTTACCACTACCACTACTACCACTACTCCTACTACTACTACTACTACTACTACTACTACTACTACTACTACTACTACTACTAGTATTACTACTAATACTACTACTGATATAACTTCTCCTCCTCCTCCCCCTCCTCATACTGCTACTACTTCTTCTATTACTTCTACTACTACTACAACTACTACTACGTCTTCTATTACTACTACTACTACTACTACTACTACTACTCCTACTACTCCTACTACTCCTACTACTACTACTACTACTACTACTACTACTACTACTACTACTACTACTACTACTACTACTACTACTACTACTACTTTTACTTCTTTTACTACTTCTATTACTCCTACTACTACTCTTACTACTACTACTACTACTACTACTACTACTACTACTACTACTACTACTACTACTACTACTATTACTACTACTACTACTACTACTACTGCTGCTGCTGCTACTACTACTCCTACTACTACTACTACTACTACTACTACTACTACTACTACTACTACTACTACTACTACTACTACTACTAGAATACCACTACCACTACTACTACTTATATAACTCCTCCTCCTCCCCCTCCTCCCCCTACTACTACTACGTCTTTTATTACTTCTTGTACAACAACTACTACTACTACTACTACTACTACTACTACTACTACTACTACTACTACTACTACTACTACTACTACTACTTATATTATTATCACTACTTTGGCTTCTTGTACTGCTACTGCGACTTCTGCTGTAGGTGACCCTAGGCTTTTTTTCAAGTTAAAAATTAACATACATGAAAACTTCTCAATTTTAGTTTGTTTTTACTCCAAAAAATCTTCAGTAGTTTTTTTTATGCATAGGGTCAATGTTTTCCTTTTGTTAATAAGAGTCAATGAAGGGTGGTTTAAATAGACCTTTTATATCCTCCTTTTTAATCGAATAATGACCTCATATTCTATTAGCCTGACACTCTCTCGGTTTGCAACTTGTGTAATTATACCGAGACATGTTTGTGGCTTTTGTACTTCTGACATTATTGTCTATGAAAATCCTCTTTTTTACAGCCATTAACTTCCAAAATTTTTTTCTTGGCACAGCATCATCTTAATATGTGAATTCACATGTAAAAAGTGCTTGGGTTTGAGGTTTTCCTCTATTTCAGAAATTCTTTGCAACGTACAGAAATCAACAGTTGTATGCGACCAGCAGAAAGTAACAAATCGCCCCGACTAAACACACTGAGATTTTTGGCAATCGAGTCTCTGCACATGCTTCGTCTATTCAGACCTTAAGATTGCGGTTTTTGTTATAACATTTATTTGGAGATACCTATGCATTGTCTTTTAGAGTTAAGATGGTATCCTGGTTTGCAGCGCTTGCATTGGTAATGTCCACGTTTATTTTTACAATGTCTTCCTGATCCCGAGTAGCAGTTGTGACTGTTCTGCGTACATTCATCTATATCTGAAGACCGTAATAAAACAAGAAAAAGTCAATTGCGAAATTATTTTTTGAGAAAAGTATGTTTCTACCGTTCAAACAGTTCCTATACAGATTCATTTATGTTGTATCTTGTCCTATTTTTTCCGCCTTGTGACCTCATTAGTCTGGTGTGCATCAAACATATTTCACCATTTTGGACTACTTTAACAATTTTTTTAGAATTTTTCCGTGCACAAACTGTTTTTCTCCCCCAAACAAATTGCTGCATTTGATGCAAATTTTCTTGAAACTAATGTGTCTGCCATAAACTTTCCAGATAGGTATACACAAGCAACTCAGATTCTCTTTATTGTATATGGGGAAAGAAACTCATAAAACAGCCGATGTATAAGTGTGTTTCACACTGACACGAGGTAAGATAAAGGTTGTAAGTATTTTGGTTTTGGGAAAGAATACTCAATGCTAGTATTAAGTTATACTGAATAGGCTTATAACTTCATTGAAACTTCTCTTTTTTAATGTCCATTAAATGCTATGGGTTTGAAAATTAAGTCAATAATTGTGTGTTCGACGACTGATACTTTATAAAGCAATGAGATAAAAATTTCAGGTCCACCCATTAACACAAAAGTGATTTAGAATGAGGATAAAAAGTATAGAGTGCTTCAAAACAATAAAGTAAATTTAAAAGGGAAAAATATGTTGAAACATCATGAAGGCATAGCTAAGGAAAATTGAAAAAAAAAGCATTTGGCAGAAGTGAATAAAATTAAAACAACAAAAACTTAATGAAATAAAATATGATTAGAGAAATACATCTTAAGATTTTGAAAGGTCCATCGATTTATATCTAATTATGTAGATAGATGGCTGAATTAAAAGCAAGTTAGATCAGAGATACTCTTTTTATAGGAAGTGAGATGTCACTAAGCTAAAAGTTTATATGGGGACATTGATTCTGGTTTCAAAAGGTATCCTTTTTGGTAGATGAAAACTGCACTCTTAGTATCACATTATGTAGGAAAATAATGAGATGGACGCATTTGAACTTGGATATTTTTTGTGTCTTCTGCCAAAATATAGTCATAGAGATACAAGGATATAGAAAATATAAATGTTTTTACACTGTCGTTCTAATGTCATTTTTAAGCGGCCAATCCGAAATAAAAAAAATCGTTATTGACTTTTGAAAATTAAAAAAAAAAAAATATATATATATATATATATATATATATATATATATAACATTATCGTATAATGCTAAAGTGATGCCGCACAACTATACATAAATGTTTAGCCAATATTCGAAACTGTTGAAATTGTGTTTAAAATGATTTTCGATTTGAATAATTGGCGTGTTAATTCATAGAAAATAGGTTATACCAACAAAACTGTCTTTTCTTGCATTTTTTATGGGGTAATTAATTTCAGTATCTCTTGTTCAGAGTTGCTGTTGAAAGCCAGCAGTAAGTATTTTTTCTTACCACGGCAACTCGTTGCTGTTTTTTTAATAGGAAACAGTTTGTAACCTTATTTTAACGTTTTTAAAAAATAATACGGTAATTGAATCATTCATAATGTAAAGGACTTACTTAAAGTGTCAATTTTACAATGTGGAAAACGAGGTCTTAAGAACCTTTTCTAAAAAAAAACATCATTATGTATCACTTGCTTTGAATAATTATGCGAGGTAGATTCGCTAGTGTATGTCCTGTAATTTAACCACAAATTAATCTAGAATATTTGTCTGATCTTCCAGTAAAAAACTTGAAAATAGGCTAGGCACTTTATCATACTTCCATATTCTTTTCTATTTTATCTTGAAGAAAACAGTTACAAATTTAACTTAATGCTACCTATACAATGTTTCTTTTTGTTAAGACGGTATCCTGATTTGCAAGCCGTGCATAGGTAAAATCCAATTCGATTATCACACTTTTCTATGGATTTGCAGTTGCGTGCGTTCCCATGACATTCATCTATACCTGTTGATCGCAAAAAAAAAAATCAGTAAAAATCATCTTAACATGAATAGGTTGGCTTGCATTGTATTAAGAATGCTTGTATTAAAGAAAACTGATTAAAAAAGATATGCAGGAAATCTGCGAGCTGGTGGTTTTACCGTTGATTACTTTGTTAAAAAAAAAAATTGAATAGGAAAAAATCATATTAAAATATGACGGTGTATGGAACAAGACAAGACAAGAAGGAATAAAAGATGAAAAAGATGTGTCAGAGTAAGAGAAAGTACAAATTTAAACCAAAATGAGAAAAATTATAATATGTAGTCGACAAACTATAGAGAAATATTCTTAAAATAGGAATAAATGGCTAGATAAAAACATGCATATTTTGAAAAATAAAGGTCGATTCATTTTTAAAAAAAAAACTAAGGAAATATTGCATTTAAATAAGAAGGATATCTTTGTCAGATAACCTGTTCATTATGATTTAAATACGGTTATACTTCTTTAGGATCTGCCATTGTAAAGCTTGTATACCGTTTTGCATGCGCCATGTAGACTCGCACAGTCTCTCGAGGATTTGCAATTGTATTTAATCTTTTGAAACTCAGTAATGTCTTCATAATTTTGGAAGTTAGAAATATGTAGCTATAAATTAAATAGAAATTTGTTTGCGAAGAAGAAATGTTTCGAATTCATGCAGTTTCCAAAAAAGTTTTAAAATTTTTTTTATTTTTTGACTCTCTTGTGAGATTGCAATGTAATATTTATTGAAATGCGCTAGGCTTGTCTGCATAAATAAGCTACAGGAACAGTTTTTGCTGAGAAAAATTGTTCTTACGAAGAGTAGCATTTAAAGCGCACGTTATAATTATAGGCCTAAGACATCTATCATATTTATCGACCAAAATATGGACACATGTTAAAGTTTCTTTTCTAAAGGAACATTTTGGGTATATATTTTTATATTACATATATATATATATATATATTATAAATAATAACAGCATGTTATTTTTTTTTCTAAATAGGAGATGAGATGAAAAGATGTGAAATGAACACCAAAAAGCCGCTTGGAAAAGAAGTTTTTATTTTAAACCATCAGTAGTAAAAAAAAATAAATCGACGGATCTACGACGGATAAAGTAATAAAGTTTATGTTTTAATGGAACATTTTCCGTATGTATTCTTTTTTTTACATTGGCTATATGCGAATGGAATCGACGAGTTGCTATAAAGAAGTTAAAACCATTTATAGTTTGGATAAATAAGGCTTTGAGATTTTACAATGATAAGCTGTATACATCATTTTTTTTGGAGGATATATATATATATATATATATATATATATGTATATGTATAAACAACATGTTTTTTTTCTATATATATAAACCATCATTAGTAAAAATGTAAAATAATATCGACGGATCTGCGACGGATATGGGTTATTCATTGGAAAAAGTTGGAAAGCGAAACAGAGGTGGAAAACAAACTAAAGGCATTATAAGGGGAATGACGAAAAGGAAAAAAGAATGAATATTAAAGATTATAAAATTAAAGAAACACGGACTTAAAGTGAGATTAACGGGCAGTTAATTCATTAATCGATTAATAGAGATAGAAATTCTCAGAATATGAAAATCACAGGATAAAGAGGCCGAAATATACAAAATCTGCTTGTAGATTGACACAAAGTTATTTTTAAGGAACGATTAATTGTGATTTAATTGTATTTGTCCGAAAAAAGAGAGAAAAATAAAACTAAGTATTTAAAGTGCCGATTTAATCGTCTGCTTAATCGTTTTTTTCTTGATTATGAAATTCGAAATAAAATTTAGATTCTTTTCGGCTCAGTAAATTAATAAAACTGAGTGAAATGACTAATATGTTAATTTAAGCAATAAATGCTAAGTCACAGTTACAAACAATGTTTTTAGTTCCTCAAAAAATAAATTGGTGGAACTGGTAATGGAATTATTCATGAGAGAAAAGCCTTGTTGCTTTTTACTAAGAAGTAATGTTATGCGGAAGAAAAACTCCCATTTTTTTAGTTCCACAGTGAAAGAAGTCATAAAACTCATTATATATTTCATTGAAGTCTATATAGACATGGGCATAATTTCTTTCAACTTGGAAAGACAGTTTTAAACCCCAAAAAAGCTAAGAAAAAGCGTTGTACATTTTGCAAGCATTTGTAACATATTATTAATATGGCTGAAAATTTCATAATAATACAGCTGTAATATTTATAATAGAATGCGTTACTTAACATCTCAAAATAATGATAATAATGATGATAATAACAATAATGATAATAATAATAATAATAACAATAGTAATAATAATAATAAAAAAATAATAACAATAAAAATAATAATAATAATAATAATAATAATAATAATAATAATAATAATAATAATAATAATAACAATAATAATAATAATAATAATAATAATAATAATAATAATAATAATAATAATAATAATAATAATAATAATAATAATAATAATAATAATAATAATAATAATAATAATAATAATAATAATAATAATAATAATAATAATAATAATATTAATAATAATAATAGTAAAAATAATAACGATAATAATAACAATGTGAAGAACAGAACTCGCTGAGCTTGTTGATCAAACCAAACAAATAATTCAATATCCAAGCAGTGAGAACTCCTGTGTTTCCAATATATTTTTTTTTATAGTTTTGTCTATGGAGTAGCTTATCAAATCATTTACAATGAACAGAGTCGCGTTCATTAAAACAATTTTATTTGTGATGCCATAAATGTGAGTTTTATAGTTTAACCATGACTCCTATTTCTGTATCTGCTCTTTCTCTTTCAGCTTTTGAAAACATCTTGGCATTTAAATGCACTAGGGAACTCTTTCTTGGCAAATGAATTGTTTCAAAAATACTAAGAACTTTACAGTTTTATAACCAAATCGGGGATTTAATCAAGTGGCATGCTCTTTAGCGTATTAACCATGATCGTCGAAGCATCTCTGCCTATCGTCGCTTTCAGTGCATCTGTCACTCTTCCTGCTTTGAGCCACTTTCTTGGTGTAGCCAAAAACCTTTTCTTGCTTTTTCCCTCCGTATGCCTTTTCCTTCCATCATTCCATTTGTCACAAGATGTTCTAAATTCTCTATTCATAGTCCAAAAGGTTTCTTGGCGTTTTCTTTTTATGCTGATCATAACTACGTATTGTCTTTATGACCGATTTTGTTGCCTCAGCTTCTCGTAACACTGTTGCGTTTGATTTCTTTACAGTCCATAAAACTCGTAACATTTTCCGTAGGAACAACATTTCTGTTGCCTCTAGTTTCTTTTGTGACATTTTAAAAAAAATTGTCCAGGCCTCGCATCGATACATCAGAATGGGTTCAATTTAGCAATTTAGGGCTCTTTTTTTTTTGCAAATCGTGATTTGGTTATTTGTTAGTATTGATTTTATTTTCTGGAAGCTCTTTTGCTTTTCTATTATATAATTTCAGTGTTGTTGCGTCAATTACTTGATATTTAAGTACCCAATTATCTTTTTATTGATTCTTTTGCGTGAGTAAATTCCCGTTGGTAAGTATGTTGATCTCTAAACACTTATTATTTCCACTGGCGACCATTAATTCTGTCCTTTTGCTATTAAATTAGACCTCTTTCGTTCTGCTTTCTTCTTCGGCAATGCCTTGTAATCGTTGCAAGTTTTCTTTATTTTCTGCAATTAATACAGTCATCAGTGTATCTCATGCTGTTTAAGTTATGCCCTCACCCTCTAGTTCCTAGTTATCCTTCTAGTTTTCGCATAGTCATGACACTGTAGAGAGAGACAAGATCTGGGGAAAGAGCACATCCATGTTTGACACCACGCTTTAGGTTTTTTTTTTAATGAACTCATTTCCCCATAAACTCCCATTGCTGCTGTTTGGTATTAGCATACATTTTTGATCACTCGTAGATGTTTTCCATATATCTCACCTGTGTTAGTTGTGTCATTATGTGAACATTTCTTTCTGAAAAGTCTTGGTGTAGTCAATGAAGCACATTCATAAATCTCATTGTACTTCCAGAGCTCGTTTAATCACGATTCGAAGGCTATGGATTGCATTTGTTGTATCTTTTCTTTCAACAAGGTACCCCTGTTGCTCTGCTATTTCTGATTTGATTTTGTTTGTGACTCGCATCATGACGATTCTTAAGAGCATTTTGGTGATATGATTCCTGAACTTCCTATGCACTTCTCACTCTGTTGAACTGGTTTCTTTGGCGGTACCATAAGTATAGATTTGGAGATGTCTCGTAGAATATAACCTTTGTCATAAATTTTGTTGAGTAATATTGTGACCTTATCAATTCTTTAGTGTTCTAGAACTTTTAAAAGTTCCATTGATATACAATCTAGGCCTGTTGCTTTGCCTCATTTCATCTTTTTTAAATAATGCCCGGATCTCATCTTTCATGAGATGTGGACTATCAAAATTGTGCTTCATGAAAATGTAATCCTTTCTTTTGTCACTTATGTAATAGGCCCATTTCTCAAGGATTTTTTTTCAGAAAATTATGTCACCGGCGGTTGTTTTCTTTTGTTTACTTAAGACAATCTGTTTGAGGACGCTGTCAGGCTGCCCGTGTATTGGAATGACCCACGTATATTCCTACATTGCCTTCTCGAGTTACAACTGTGTCTTTTCTCATTACTTTTATTAATATGTCTAGATCGTTAAAAAAAAGACAATCAGGTTCTTCTTTATTACTAAATGAAAACACTGAAACATCTTTCCTGCAGATTTACTTTATTTATTCGTCCCTTTTCATTAAATTATTTTCTTTTACTTCCCATCTTCTTAGGTCGGAAAAATTAAAAACATTTTACAAGTTATTATTGTTATAAAATATTTCCTTTCTACAAATGATCGTGAAGTAAGAAGCTGTAAACCTTTGAGCTAATAATTTCTGTTACGACCTATCTTTAGATAAAAAAGTAGTTTCCAAGTGTATTTAATAAATCAAACGCCAACAAACAAAGCAGCTAATGAGACAGGTTTAAAAGAAGTAAAAGATAGAAGGAGAGGTAAAGATTATATTTAAAGTTTTTTATGGTAAGAGCGAAATAGAAATAAATACAGAGCTGGAAAGATGAAAAGAGCAATTTATTGATTGATATGTATATATACATATATGAGATTGTGCAGGGATTAGACAGGGTTAAATTCTTTTCTGAAAAGTAAAAAGGTATAAGCAAACTTTCAAAGACAGATTCAAAAGAATGTTTTTGAACCGTGTAAAAAATTCTTTAGATTTTTAAATTTAGCACCAGCATTGTATAAATAAAAATAAATTAATGACCGCTTTCCCATTATTAGCCATTTTGCTCTGCGTAACAGATTTAAGTAAAATTGATTGTGCCATAATTTAGGAAAAAAAGAAGAGAAAAACGGATTTCAAACGCAGATAAACATAATCAAAGACACAAAAACAATCAATGTTATATTAAGCTTTTCAAATGTTCTTACAGTTATCATACATGGTGGATAAAAATCTCTACTTATTGCCTATCTTAGATAGTAGAAAGAACAGTTTGAGTATAGATCGGGGTCTTCATCCGGTGACTCCAGATTAATGTAAAAAGGTCAATATTAGTTCAAGATTCTTAAAGTATGAAATTTCGACACTGAAACTGATCAAAGGAAATTTTGAAAGTATTCTCAATTTAAAAAAAAAGCCTTTCCTATTTATTGAAATAATGGTTTTTGACTTCATTTAACTAAATCTGGTCTAGCTGCTGCTGGTAAAAGGACACTTTTTAAATTTTACTGTTAATGTCTTAACGTTAAAATTATGTTTAAAGAATTATAATGATATTAACCTTAGTGCATCATCAATATGTCAATAGCTTACTTAAGGTGTAAATGTAATAACGTGAAAATAAACAACTAAACATTATGTTTCACAATCATACACAACTTACTCGAGTACTGTTCATAAAGAATTATAATCGAATTATGACATCGAGAGAAAAGTTTTGGCAATTGTCTTTTGAGGGCGATGCTTCTTGCTTGACTATACAGAACATCTAAGTGCGTAATTGAAATTTGTCGCAATCCAACGTACACGCCCTTTTTAATGCACTCTGTCACGTGATCTATGTTTCTGTGTCGAGGAAACACGAATAAACGATAGTATTGAATGTAAAATACAACAAAAATACTTTAAAACATTTTTGATTACTTAAATGGCAAGGGCAATGGAACATGCACGCATCTTTTAATCTTTCTTGGCTTTTTTTGTAATTTGAGATTTAAAATCTACCATAAAGCTGCTTTTTAAATCGTTAAACCTCAATAACAATTATTTCTTTGTTAATCATGCAGAATCTTGTAGAAACGTCTTTCCGCAAGAAGTGATTTAAAGTTCTATTTTTTTTTTTAATTGATAAGTTGTACTTTCGATGACAGTTTTTACGCGATTAACAGCGTATTAAAATTAAATGTTTTGTCTAAATTGACAGGGGTGCTTTGTGGACATTAATTTTCTTAGAGAGGATAAACTACTTTTTTTTTTTTTTTTTTTTTTTTTTGGGGGGGGGGGGGGGGGGGCGGCAGCTATAAAAATTAAAACGATGTCGGAAACTAGATTTTTTCATTTTTAGGCTTCTCGAAATGACTGCAGGTATTTTAAGATAACTACAATTAGTGATGCATTTTGTTGTAAAAACCAGAAGCCTTACGTTAAAATCGGAAAGTCGGAAAATGTTTAAACCGGCTTCAAAACAACATCTAAAATTAGGTTTGAATGTATTCAGTAAAGAATACGTCAATTGAAATTGATAAAAATATGTTGAAAAGATCCATGGGAAAAATATAATATTTTGGGACTCACAATGTAAAACCAACTGCTATGCGTTCATTGCATGGTGATCTAAAGACATTTATTTCTTATAGTATTTGCGCATTTGAGTACGGAATGATACAAAGAGTTCAAAATTTAAAAAAAATTTTCTAGTTTAATGTTTACTTGGTCGAAGGAAGAAAATATGACGTGTCCCTGAAGTTACATTCATTCTTATACTGCTGATCGAGTGTGCACTTTCACTTTTTCAGCTATGGGGAAAAAAGACTTAAAACCTTTCACCCCTAACACTGCCATTCTCAGTTGTTTCGTCTCAAACACAACAAAAAGCCAGTGTTTACACATTTTGCATTGGAGATTGAGGTCAACAAAATACATCTCACCTGCAGGATACTTTTTCCAAATATTTCAAATCTTCTCTGTTATCCAACAGGCCCGGATAAATCTGCAAGAAGTTTTCTTCGCAGTCTAGCACCGTTGTTGCTACACTGACGAGTGCAGAGTTTGACATTATGGATGCCACTGGAGAATAGGCGGTGTAGTTGTTTTAGATTCAAACTTTTCATAGAAAGAAGTTTTATATATAGAAATGTGATTCAGACTCACACACCGTCGCCAAGTGTGAAGACATTATAAAACATTGTAAATTAAAAGTCTTGAAAAATGTTACTTATCATATGTAAACAAAATTTAAATTCTTTTTTTTTTTTGTTTTGTTTTTGGGATCACTACAACAAAACTAACATAGTGAAGTTAAACTAATTTCGCATTCGTTTCGCAGCTGAATTTAGGTAGAATGTTCGATAAATACTTATTTGAAATGGAAATTTTTTATAACAGCAAGTGATATGTTACTAGTTCTCGAAAATCAATATATATAGGTTGTTAGAAAATCCAAAAGCGTAAACTTTACACTAAAATTGGAATTTGGATTTATCATTGCTTATTATTGACATACCAAGACAAAAATGGCTACATGTATTTATATATATATTTGAGAGGATTCCGAAATATTAAAGATATGTAAAATTAGCCAAAACTGCACTACTAACGCTTTTAGACTGTAAGAAGTTTGCAAAAAAACAAAAAAAAACAAAAACAAAAAAACAAAAACATAAAAATTCATTGTATAAAATTACTTAAAGTTTTTATTATATTTTTATAGTAAAAAGTGACACATAATTATACAATCATATAAAACTCTACAATGAAATATTTACACCAACCTAGAAGGATACACAGGAATGAAAGTAAAATGCAAAATATGAACAACTTGACATACGATGATGACACTGTATTAATTGTTATAATTATTAACAATGTTGAATGAGAAAGATATGAATGGAAGTGCACTGCAAAAAGATAAAAATAATTGTTGTCAGTCGAATCCATGTGTCTCAACAGATCAACAGGTTTATCAACGGGGAAAAAAAATGAAGCAAAGGGATCAATTCCAATAGTTGGATACTTTAATATTGAGCGATGAATACTAAAATATACAAATTGCATAAAGAAAAATACAAGCAAAAATTAGTTTCCAGAGTATAAAATCGGTAATAAATATTATGGCATTTGCGTATTAACAAGAAGAAGAACCATGGGGGACATTGAACCCATGGTAATGTATGTATGCGAGGATCGTACAGCTTCAAAAAGGTCAAAAGAAACTGAAGACAACAAAAAATGAGTTTCTTGAAAAAAATTGTTGAATCTCATGGACTGCAAAGAAATCAAATGAAACATTTTTACAAGAAGCTGGCAACGCAAGTTCAGTCATAAATGCAAATCGCAAACGCCAAGCAAACTTTTTCGAGAGATATTGAAACATCTTATGACAACTAAAATGATTGACCAAAATGGAAAATCAGGGAAAAAAGATGTCGAATGGCCCAGCAGAGGCTTCAAGCAGGACGAGTGGCTGATGCTGTTAAAGCGACAGAAGATCGAGGTGCATAAAAGTTTATGATTGCCTACATCTAACCATGGCACGGTATTGGCTGATCAGTAAAGAAAATTTTTTTTGTTTATAATACTAGTTTAAGTATAGAAAGCTAATTTTCTTGTAAAAACATTTTGTGTACTTTAAGGTAATTGTTGTTTGACAGCATATAAAATATAATGCGTTCACTTATGACATCTTCTTAGTTCAGATCTTTTTTCAGCCATCTCCTAGCCTGTATAAGAGCAATATGTTAATGAGCGCTCCTTATACCAGAATGTGTCACTGTTTAAAGTGATAATACTATGGAGGCAAAGACAAAACTATTGCTTTAGGCACTGAGGCTATATTCAAGAAATTAAGTCAGTATTATCCACAGATTTATGAAGTTTTTTTGTGTGGGTCCTCACTCAGTCAGAATTTTTAAACCATGATTAGCATAATGCAAGTAATTTACAAAATGGATATTGTTACTATGAAAAAGACGTGAGAGTATAAAAATGTTCTCTAATTAAATAGTTCAGACTGTTGTTAAGTCAGTTTTCCCTAGAAATTCATCATAAAAATTACTTATGTTTTCGGCAATTTTGTACAGATTATCACATAGATAGTAGCTATTTTCATTAAACCTTAAAGAAAGAGTTTAAAAAAGTTAAATTCAGGTAAAAATGTGTTGTTCATGAGGCAAATGTTTACGGCACGTAATCGGTCTTTTAAAGTTTTATTTATCACTCGCCCAGAAATTTAGATGATCGTCTCTCTACACGCAAGGAAAAAAACAACTCTTTAGTTGAAGCTATACCTTTCTCTGTTTGGCACCAAAGTAGGGATATAAAAGTATATGTTTCGGAAACGCTCTGACACATTATTTAGCCTTCTTTCGACAGGCTGATTTATAGAGTATGATAGTCTATGTAGAACAAGAGAAAGTTATATTACCTTTGACGTATTTTGTCCAGTAATAGTGTTGAAAGAGTCGTCAAAATAACAGATTAGCCTTATTGAGATCATAATTACAATGCATTCATTATATGGGTCAGGATAATTTGTTGCTCAATAGTTTGTCAATGCAAGCTACTTCACCAAAATAGTGTTAATTCAAATGATTACAACCTTTCTCTGTACAGACGATTGATTATGCGAGAAAAAATATGTGTGGACTTTCCTTTTAAATAAGGGTTATTAATTGTAAGATTTTCTTTATAGATTTAACCAGTGCATAGTAAAACAAACATTTTTGCGCTCTCTTTGTAGCGGCAATTTTGTAAGTTAAGAATCTAAGAAAGATTAGGAAGTTTTAAACAAATACGAGGGCAGGCTGATAATTAAGTTCCGTTTAATCATAACTTTTTAATTTTTCACAGCATATACATAAACAATACGTCAAACGAAAGCTTAATATCTCAGCTACATACTTAGCACTCTATTTTTCGATGTAGTCACCGTCGCGATCAACACACCGCCTCCAACGTTTCACTAGTTGGCTCACGCCGTCAGCGAAGAATTCAGACGGCTGTCCACGGCACCATCTGCGAACATCTGCGATAACTTCCTCATCATTGTCATAGTGATGGCCCTTCAGGTACTTCTTGAGTTGGGGAAACAAATAATAGTCAGAGGGGGCAAGATCGGGGCTGTATGCAGGGTGAGGTAGGGTCGTAAGTTCCAGCTGCCTTAAGGCGTCCTGAGTTTGGCGACTGGTGTGCGGGCGCGCATTGTCGTGTTGCAGGATTGAGTCCTTATCACGCCGAATACGTCTGAGTCGGAGTTTGAGAGCTCGGGAGTGTTGAAATATATCGCTCAGAGTTCACAGTTTGCCCTTGCTCCAGAAATTCCATGTGGACCACTCCCTCCATGTCCCAGAAAACGGTGAACAAGACCTTTCTTGCAGAGGCAACAACCTTGAACTTCCTTGGACTTGGAGAAGTTTTGTGCCTATACTCCATCGATTGGGCTTTACATTCTGGATCGTAGTGGTGGACCCAGGATTCGTCTCCAGTCACAATGCGTTGCAGAAATGCTTCTCCTTCTGCATTGTAACGCTCTAAGAGTTGAGTACACATGTCCTTTCTCTGCGCTTTCATCTCTACAGTGAGCTGTCTTGGGACCCAACGGGCAGAGACTTTTCGGTAACCCAGTACAGTTGTGGCGATATGGTGCACTCGTTCTTTCGAAATGCCTACTTCATCTGCAATTTCCTTTTGTTTGACCCTTCGATTAGCTCTAATCATGCAGTCAACTTTCTCTCGATGAGCCGTGTCCGATGCGGAAAGGGGCCTACCCGAACGCTTTCGATCACGCAGAATTGTCTCTCTGGGGTCTTCCCCTTTAAAAATTCTCACCCATTTGCGAACTGCACAGTCTGAAATGCACATTTCACCATAAACTGTCTTCATTCTTGCATGAATGTTTGCAGCAGAACATCCCTCAGCTGCCAAAAACTCGATAACAGAGCGCTGTTTGATGAGAAGGTCATTGGAAGTCGCCATTGTCTCATAAACATGGCTACCACATCATGTGTTGCGCGTCACTGCATTATGAGCACGAATGACGTCACACAAACTTGTTGTTATAGTTAAGTCTAGAAAAATGGTTCGGGAGTATATGTATGAAATTTTAGGTCGATGTGACGAAAATTGACCTAGTTATTAGCAAACGGAACTTAATTATCAGCCTGCCCTCGTACTTTTAAAATGTTCAAGTTTGAAAGTTATTGGGTGCTGTTTTAGTCTGCTAGTCATTGAAAACTAAGCTTAAGATTAGACAAGGAGCTTTACCCTGAGACTACTAGATAATCCTTTAATCTTGTTCCATCTTAGCTTTTCCCGCACTGCATGTGTGTACTGAAACAGTCTGTTGGCATCGACATTGTTGCATATGTTATAAAATAAAGCGACACATAGCTGATTTATTTCAAGGCGAACATTTTGTTATCTAATATATAAGTTAATCTATCACAAAATATTTTAATAAATAAAATGCTGATTTTCTGCTTAAAAAGCTTTTTCTTTACTATTCAATCCAAACTAGACGTGATTAAATAAAAATACATTTTTTTAAAAGAGAGACATCCTCTTTCTGCATACTTTTTACTATTGATCAGTTGGTCTCATTCTTTAGTATTTTTGTTTGTCTTTTAGTTTGTTTGAGTTTTTCTTGATATGTCGTTGTTGTTTTTAATCTGAATACAGGTTGAAAAGTCTGTTGTAGGCACTTAAATAATTTTGTTTAAAAGAAAATATCTGAAAAGCACTCCAAATGGAGAGGACACAAACGTCGCATGCAAGACAGTGACCATGCGCAAAATATCTAAATTAGTACATATCTATCAATGCAGGTTGATGATAATTTCTCGTATGTCACCACCATATGCACCATACAAGCGAAATGCTCGTAAAGGGATTTAAACGTTACACTTGGATACGGCAATACCTTTTGCATGAAGACAGGTATGGCGACGCCAAAGCAAAAAGTTAGTGTGGAAAATTACTTTTTTTTTGTTCGTTTGTTTTATCACTTTTTGTATAATAAATTTTCCATTTCTTAGGCCTAAAAAAATCTTTTTATTGCCAGAATGACCGTAAATGGGTTTTGAACAGTGAGGCAAATCTCATTGATGGAAATTAACTCTGAAGTCTTTTTTAAAGAACACAAAGTCTATTTATCTCCGAACGTAAAATTTAGATGACACGCTCCTTGTACACAAACCAGACTTGAAACTTTTCAGTCAGGGCTTGAATATCAGAATTAAGGGTTAGAGAATTCTAAAACCAGTAAATTCACAATAAAAAACTCTCTTCTTTTAACAAGATTTTTTTGGTGTATAACTAACGGTTTATGCAGAAAAATGGAATCATATATTACCCTCATGTAATTTTCCCATTTGTATATATATATATATATATATATATATATATATAAATGAAATGTTTAGAAAGCGACAAAACCATAAACGCAGATGCAGCGCTAGCTCCATTATGTAACTTAGGTTATAGGTGTCAGCATTTGAGACTGCATTAATGGTATAGTTTTAAAAGCAGTAACACATGGCTGGCGCCAATATTCAAATCGAAAAAAAAATGATTTTCGATTAAGTATTGAACTTATCAGCTATAATTTTACTGTTTGGCTGTTCTCTGAAAATACCAGCTAAACGTTTGAAAGCATGAACAGTAATGATTTAAGGCCTGGTGAAACCTATATTATACTGACTTGCCTCAATAGATTTTTCTTTTGGGAAAACTCTGTAGGAAACATATAATAGATAAATACAATGAATTACCATCTTTGAAATCTGGTAAGCAGATGAGTTGCATTTGATTACGCTCTTCTTCGACCATCCTCCTCCACATGCTGGACTCACACTGACCTTCATAGTTATTCCAGCAGTTTATCATGCGATGTCCTTTCTGCCTAAAAAGGCAAAAAGAGTAATGGAAGTGCTAGTGCTTTCTTGTAAGAGTCTGAAGTTGATGTTGTCAAATAAAAAAGCTGGCGAAAAGAAATGTATGTTTCATAAACAGATTAGTATACTTCCTCCATAATAAAACAATTAGAAGCTTTTGGATCCGTCATAGTGGTTCAAGGAATTCAAACGTAAATAAATTTATCACTGTTATGTACCACTACTTTACTACAACCAGTTTTGAATTAAAAGAAGGTTTGTGTTACATAAAGAACATGCCCAACACTGATATAATATCGTAGCTTCTTGCTATATTTACTTTTGATTTAGATCATTGAATAAAAGAATAAAATGTTATTCAAGGTGTAAAACACTCTAAAATTTCATAAATACGAGTAACATTGCTGCGTATCTCTTTCAATTAAAGTCTGAAACTACAGTCAAACGCATGAAATATTGTTATTAGGGAAAAATTGACTGTATATTGATATTGTGCTTTTTTATTATCTCTTAATATCAACAAATTTTAAGAGAGAATGTTATAGCTTTGTTGTGGGACCATTCATTTCTTTAATTGGTTAATGTAAGATGCCACATTTTGGATTGGGTAGTGGAAATATAATAAAAAATATTACAGATATTGACTTATTAGATTCGTGCAACTTTCCCATAACTTTGAAGTACTGCACTATATTAGATGCTACATATATGAAAGAACAATGGTGCTTTTAGGATATCATCACGGTTTTCATATAGTGAGAACCAGCGTTGTAAATTAGTGATTTAACAGTAAACGACTATTTTCAATACCCGGACCAAATTGTTTGTTTTTCACGTGTATCTTTTTCTTCTCTAGAAATTTAACATTTTATATCTCTATTAAAAAAAAATAAAAAATCAAGTTGAATAAGACATAAGAAGATTATAGCGATTTAAATACCACAGCACTATCTGATATGATAATTTTTGCAGAGATATAAAGACCAAAATGATTGTCTTAACTAGAGATAGTACTGGTTGGTCCACGACTCTCGAATTACGTTAGGTGATGGTGCTCTTCTTTACACGTTGGATAGGAGCTATTTCTCTTTATGCACACAGTGGAAGAAGACCTCTTTCCTCTGCTTTAAACTTTGCTGTTGGTGCAACATTTCTAACTTTTCTTCTAAACAAAGTGCTCACGACTTTTTGTCTAGTGTTTTTGGGCTCAATTTTTTACTATATTCCATTCTATTCTGTGGTCCAAGTTGTTGTTTTTTTATAATTTCCAAATCATATATATATATATATATATGTATATATAATATGACTATATATATATATATGTATATATAATATGAATGTATATATATATATATATATATGTATATATATATATACACACATCCTCAAGTTTTAGTACTATAAGCTTACTCTTTCTTTTACATTCTCTTATAAATTTAAAGTAATGGTGCAAATAAATGTAAGAGAAACCGAATATTTACCTAGAAAATGAATCAAATTTTAATCTACATAATAAGCTACTTACGAGCAGAATATTTTGATCTGGGTTTGGTTTCTAAGGTTGTTTAGCACGGTCCCAAACTCGTTCTGCGTTGTATTCCAACAATGGTAGAGCGCTTCGCAGCCTTCTGATCTTCCCACTATAATTTTTATGACATCGTAATCTTGGAAGAAATCCCATTGTAAAATATTCAGAAAGTTTTTCAACATTTTCTTCGAACAAATATTTTTTGTTAACTTTTACATCTACGGTGCATCTCAACCTCAGTCCTCCCTCCTGTCTTTAAATATTTTTTCCCTATTTTCCGCCTTTACGTATCTATCTCTTTCTTTTTAAGCTTCTTCTTTTTTAACATTCCTTTTCCTTTATTTTTGTACAACACTGATGCAACTACAAGTATAAGTTTTTTTGTCCTTTTTTCTAGAAATCTTTTCACTGAAAAACGTCATAAAAAAACTAAACAAATATAATTTCTTCATAATTGGTTTTTTTTTACATTTTTTTTTTAATTTAAAAAATGATTTCTTACGAATCAATTTTGTTCATTTAAAAAACAAAACAAAACAAAACCGTTCAAGAGACTCACGCAAACATTTGTATCGTTTACTAATTGAAATGTATCTGGATAAAAAAAATTTAGACACATAAACTCCAACTGCTTCTCCACAATTTTGCAGAGACTCTCTGTGAATATTATGTATCACGTCTTCAAAAATCCTGAAAATAAAACAAAACGGGCATGCATAATTTCAATGGTAGATACTTAATTTGAGTTTTAGAGTCAGAAATGCAACTCACTTTATTGTGTTTTAAAACACCATATAGTATGATCTTTGATATTGTGAAAAAAAGCCTCCTGCAAGATATAATTTATCTCTGGAAAGGTTGCACTACACTATAGTTAAATATCAATACTGTACTATACATTCCCAAAATGTTTTTGTTCTGTAGTTATTTTTTTCACAATGCAGCATTTGTGTTAAGTATATGCAACGTTTTTACTCTCTAGAATGATTAAAACATAAACTAAGGAGGCTTGGTCTACCCTAGCTTCCCTAGCTTTACTATTATAAGTTATGTTTAAAAAATCCCTCCAAAACATTGCTCTTCTGCAAACAGTGTTAGAAGTCAATTTCAAGCTGCGCAAATTCGGAAAACAAATATTATTTTTGGATTGCTACTTTAATCTTTTTCATATCTTTTTTTAACATTGATATAGTGTTATTTATTGTCATGTCCATTACCGACATATTTGGCCGTCCCTATCTGACATTGGTTCCTGTTCTAGTGCGTGGAGTTTTTCCTTGTACTGACGGGCAAAGGTTTCCATGTCAGTGATTAGCTTTTCCATCTTTTGACTGTTCTTGTTGCATTCCGATTCAAAGACTCTCTCCAAAACTAGACAGTAGTGAAAGAAGGAAAAGTATAATTAATATAATACTCCAGCTTATAATATGCCTTTGAATCTTCACAAGTGCACAAAAATATATGCAAGCGCAGTATAGTCCATTATTTTTTTTTAATTAATTTAAGGGTCTACAATGAATCTTTAAAATCGTGCTAGATATGTATTAAACATGCTCTTCATCTAGATTTTCATGGTTAACTTATAGAAGAAGGTGGTGTGCTCGGTGAAGAAATTATTTCATTACAAAAACTCCGTCAACTTATGTTTTACCAGACCTCATGACAGGCAGGATTTAGAGAGGGCGGAGAAGGGGAGTATTCGTATTATTTTATCGGTTGAATATTTGGACATTTAGTGAATTGAAATTTTGTCCAAATATGTCTCTCTCTGTCTCTGTCTCTGTCTCTCTCTGTGTCTCTCTCTCTCTCTCTCTTTCTCTCTCTCTCTCTTCATTTCTTTTCTCTTTCTCTTGATGTTTCACACTTTCTCTCTCTCCCTCTATCTCTCTTTCTGTCTATTTTTCTATCTCTCCCAACTTGGTTATTTATAGCTAACATACTATGCTTAAAACAATGTTTCAATCCTTCAAACTCTATAAAATTAAGTTATTGTTCATTACGGTTCTCATTTTTTAAATCGTCCTTCAGTTGACAGTGTAACTTTCTAATTCTCCTTTCCGCGGCCAGATTAGACTTGATTGGTTCGTCCTCACATGTATGGTAGTTTGATAGCCAGCACCATTCAACATCAGTAAACAAGCTGAGTAACAGATACATTAAAGGGAAAAAAACCCTCATGCAAACTTGTTGGGTAATAAGCACAGCTGTTTTTTTTTTGGTTTTTTTTTTGAAGAAAAAGAAAACAACAAACTTAAGCATAATAAGTGGAAAAGTGAGATTGTAATCAATTTTATTATTCGCGTTTATAACATTGTAAAGAATTCCTTAAATTTACAGTTGAAAATTTTAAGAAGTGAAATTACGAGGCACTTTTTTTCATATATTTGTAACATAATTTTTTGTAACATTCATTTAAAAGATCGTTTTGGATTTGCTGTAGCTGTTTTTTGTGGCTTCAGAGAAATGTCCTCACATTATGCAAACACCGAACTTCACATTACTGTCTTATCAATAAAACCTGAACATAAAAATTTCGCTCATCACAAGCTTTCTCAAAAAAAAAAAAAAAAAAAAAAAGAATAGAATGTTTAAGATAAGGATATTGAATACTTTTCAATTCAAAGTGGTCAATACCTTAGCTGTACAAAATGCCCATAGAATACCCTTCGAGCTTTCCAACTTATGCATTTTCTTTTGTATCACCTGCACGAGATGCTGGCCTCGTATTAACCATGCGACTAAAAAGCAACCGATTTCACGTGTCTTTCAGGGGCCATTGTGTTGTTTGACATTTAGATAACAGGGAAATTAATAAGCTTGAAGGTGATTTGTCTATAACGTGCTAAATCATCAATCATCTTACAACTGCTTTGCCAAAAAAAAAAAATGTTTATTGACTTAATCATTTTTCGTCGAAAAATCTGTAATGCCATCCCAAGATAAAGTCAGTATATAGCTTGCATATCGACTGTCTTCAAAATGTTTTATCACCCATGCATCAAACCAACGTCAAGCTTTTTTTTTTAATTGATATAATTTCATTAAATCAATGTTATATAAAACATTAACCAATTTATTCATAGAAAAAAAACTCTGTTTCTTACGGTGGTGTACACCTCTCTTCCAGCTGTCTTTTTGTTGGGAAAGGGATGGGTTCTGGACTGCAGCGCTTAAGCTCCTCGCAATGCGATTCTAAACCCGAATCGAGAACAAGGACAAAGGCGTTCCATAAGCGACCAATAACTTTGGTAAAGCCACCAGCTTTAAGATTCCATACAATGGAAACACTGTTTAAGTTTGATGCAGTCCATATATATTAAATTACCACACTGCAAGCCGATAGTCATATAAATATTTTAATTGAAAAAAAAACGCAGCAATTTTAAATCACGTTTTTTTTTATTATGATGATGAGAGGAATATAACAAAACTAATGACTTGTGAGTGAAAGAGTGTTACCTATATATTTGACTCATAAAGTGCAATGCACCAGCTTATTATCTCTAACTCTTGCACATTTTCATACTTTAATTTTTTTTAAAATAACTCAATGAAGATTTGCTTAGTTTGACAATGTCTTTTATGATGGAATATCCTTCTGTATAGAAGACAAATCTTTTATACATTTTTGACTAGCAAAAATTCTCTTCTGCAGGGAGTTTGTAATGTTACGTATGGCTGTTATCTTTACGGTGAGTTATAATCGGACGGAGAATATAATTCATACAAAACCTTTTTTAAAAGATATTATATGTAATATCTTTGAAATTCTATTCATATCAAAATTCCAATATTCATCACAAAAATGATCCACAAAAAATATTATTTCTAAAAATCTTCATTCATCGAACCAGAAAGAGAATTATAATCCTTTTGAGGAAAAGATAGTATTTCTATGTGATGTAAAATAGTCAAAAAAGAGACCTCTCTCTGATTTATGTCAAAATCTTCAATAATGCTAATCTGGTGTGCTATAAGGTTTATAACTGGCACTTGGTAAATGATAAAAGAAACTCTAATCAGTTAAACTTATTCGAGGCTTTCTAGAAAACTTTGCGTAAACAAGGCCTCTATACGAGTAGAATGACAATTATTACTCTTCTAACCTACTTTGAAAACAAATGCCTAAAATGTACTTGGGAGAAATTGGCTGATGTTGTTAAATTTTACTGCCTTTCTTGCCTTTAAAAAAGCATCATAAATCAAAACGAGCCGCTCATATAAAATAACTGCAGTGAAAGAAAAAAGCATGTGCTCAGTGTCTAAGTCATAGGATATATACTTGTCTGACACCACGCTTTAGTTTGTTTTTAATGAACTGATTTCCCTAACGACTCTAATTGCTGCTGTTTGGTACCAGCACAAGTTTTTGAAAACTGCTTAGTTTTGAGGTTTTCTTTATTTATGAAATCTTTAGCGACATGCAGAAATCAACAGTTGTTTGCGACCAACAGAAAGCGACAGAGCCCTAAATCGCCCCGAGTAAACATACTGGGATTTATGGCAAACGATTTTCTCCACACCGCTTCGTCTAGTCAGAATTTAAGATTGCAGTTTTAGTTGTAATATTTTTTTGGAGATACCTATGCATTGTCTGGTACAGTTAAGATGGTATCCTGGTTTGCAGCGCTTGCATTGGTAATATCCACGTTTATTTTTACAATGTCTTCTTGATCCCGAGTAGCAGTTGTGACTGTTCTGCATACATTCATTTATATCTGAAGACCGTAACAAAACAAGGAAAAGTCAGTTGCGAATTTATTCTTTAAAAAAAAGTATGTTTCCACCGTGCAAACAGTTTCTATACAGATTCATTTATGTTCTGCCTCATCATTTTTTCCGCTCTATGACCTCATTAGTCTGGTGTGCATCAAACATATTTCACCATTTTGGACTATTTTAACAATTTTTCTAGAACTTGTCCGTGCACAAACTGTTTTTCTCCCCCCCCCAAAAAAAAAAATTGCAGTATTTGATGCAAATTTTCTTGAAACTAAGGTGTTTGCCATAAACATTCCAGAGAGGTATACACAAGCAACTGAGATTCTCTTTATTGTATGTCTGGGAAAGGAACTCATAAAACAGCCGATGTATAAGTGTGTTTCACACTGACACGAGGTAAGATAAAGATTGTAAGTATTTTGGTTTTGGGAAAGAACACTCAAAGCTAATATTAAGTTATACTGAATAGGCTTATAACTTCATTGAAACTTCTCTTTTTTTATGTCCATTAAATGCTATGGGTTTTAAAATTATGTAAAAAAAATAATAAAATTATTGTGTGTTCGACGACAGATACGTTGCTAAGAAGTGAGATAAAAATTTCAGGTCCACCCATTAACACAAAAGTGATTTAGAATGAGGGTAAAAAATATACAGTGGTTCAAAATAATTAAGTAAATTTAAAAGGCAAAAATAAGTTGAAACATGATGAAGGCATATCGAAGGAAAATTGAAAATAAAAGCATTTGGTAGAAGTGAATAAAATTAAAACAACAAAAACTTAATCAAATAAAACATGATTAGTGAAATCCATCTCAAGATATTGAAAGGTCGATCGATTTATATTTAAATGTGTAAATTGATGGCTGAATTGAAAGCGCAGTTAGATCCAGAAGATACTTTTTTAATAGGAAATGAGATGTCACGAAGCTGGGTGGTTTGATATGGGGACATTGATTCTGGTTTCAAAAGATATCCTTTTTTTGAAAGATGAAAACTGCGAATTTTTAGTATGACATTTGAAGGAAATAATTAGACGGAGCATTGGAACTTGGAACTTTTTTGTGTCTTCTGCCAAAATATAGTCTTAGAGATACAGGGATAAAACAATATAGATCTTTTTTGACACTTTCGTTCTAATGTCGTTTTTAAGAGGCCAATCCGGAATAAAAAATCCTTAAATTTTTTTGGTTAAGATCGGCATTAACTTTTGAAAATTAAAAAAAATGTATATTATCATATAATGCTAAAGTTATGCTGCACAACAATGCATAAATGTTTGTTCCATATTCGAAACTGTTAAAATTGTATTTAAAATGATTTGAGATTTAAATAATTAGCCTGTCAATACATAGGAAATACGTTACACCAATACAACTGTCTTTTCTTGCAGTTTTTCTATTTTCGGAGTTTAAAGCGAGCAGTAAATATTTTGCTCATAACGGCGGCTTTGACAAAACAAATAAAATTGTTGTTGTTTTTTATAACAGGCAACAGTTTGTAACCTTATTTTAACGTTTTTAAAGAATAATATTGTAACTGCATCTTTCAAAATGTAAAAGACTTACTTAAAGTGTTAATTTGATCATGTGGAAAATGAGGTCTCAAGAACCTTTTCTACAAAACCTCATCATCAGGACGATCACTTGCTTCGAATAACTATGCGTGTTAGATTCGCTAGAGTATGTCCTGTAATTTAACCACAAATTAATCTAGAATACTACTTGTCTGATCTTGCAGTAAAAAGCTTTAAAAAGCTTAGCATTTTTGAATACCTCCACTATTCTTTTTCTATTTTATCTTGAAGAAAGCAGTTTTAGTGCAAACTTATTGCCACCTATACAACGTTTCTTTCTGTTCAAAAGGTATCCTGGTTTGCAGTCCGTGCATCGGTAAAATCCAATTTGATTCTCACACTCTTCTTTGGATTTGCAGTTGCGTGTGCTCTCATGACATTCATCTATATCTGTTGATCGCAAAAAACCCCAGTAAAAATCAGCTTAATATGAATAGGTTGGCTTGCATTGTACTAAAAATACTTGTATTAAAGAAAACTGTTGATAAAAGATATGCAGAAAATTCAAGAATGTTTGGCTTCACTGTTGATTACTTTGCTAAAAAAATTTTTAAAAATTAAATAGGAATAATCATATTAAAGTATGACGGTGTATGGAGCAAGACAAGACAAGAAGGAATGGTCAAAAGATCGAAAAAGATGTGCTTGCAGGCAGAGAAAGTACAAAGTCATACAAAAATGAGAAAAAGTATTATATATAGTCGACAAACTTTAGGAGAAATATTCTTAAAATATGAAAAAAAAAATAGATAAAAACGTGCCAATCTTGAGAAATAAAGGTCGATTCGTTCTTTGCAAATAATAAATAGATAGAAAGACAGGTTAGGTTTTTGTACAGGAATGTTACACTTTTTTTTTACTAAATTAGTTTTTATCTACCAAAGCTTTCCTTACTTAAATTGAAAGTTTCCGTATTATTGTGAAATTCTTCATGAAAAACAGAACAGACCTAATACTGATAAAAAGATAAAAAAAATACAAAAAAATATTGACAGAGAAATTGAAAGAGAAAAGTAGCAGCAGCAATACGAAATATAACGCGCAGATTCTATTGCTCAACTTTTTTATTAAGAAAATATTGCATTTAAATATGAAGGATATTTTTTGTCAGATAACCTGTTCATTTTGGATTTAAATACGGTTATACTTCTTCAAGATCTGCCATTGTAAAGCTTGTATACTGTTTTGCATGCATTTCGGGCCAAGTAGACTCGCATGCTCTCTCGAGGATTTGCAATTGTGTTTTAAATCTTTTGACACTCATTTATGTTCTTTTAAGGTTGGAAATTAGAGGATATGTAGGTATGAATTAAATAGAAACATGTTTGGTGAAGAAGAAATGTTTCGAACGTTCATGCAGTTTCCAAAGAAGTTTAATTATTTCATCTCTATATTTTGAGTTCTCTCCTTGTGAGACTGCAATATAAAATTTATTGAAAATTCGTTAGGCTTGTCAGCATAAAAGAAGTTTCAGAAAAGTTTTTGCTAAGAAAAATTTTTCTTACGAAGAGCAGCATTTAAAGCGCAAGTTATATCCAAGACATCTATTATATTTATCAACCAAAATATGGACAAATCAAGTTCCTATTTTAATAAAACATTTTTCATTGTAATATTCTTATATTACATTGCCTGTATAGCAAATGGAATAGATTAAAACCATTTATAGTTAGGATAAATAAGGCTTTGAGGTTTTACAATGATAAGTTGTATACATCATTTTTGGAGGATATATATATATATATATATATATTAACAACATGTTATTTTTTTCTAAATAAAAGATGAGATGAAAAGATTTAACATAAAGACCAAAAAGCCGCTTGCAAA
>JAWDGP010000633.1:0-7500 GCA_033675545.1 Elysia crispata
GAGAGAGCGAAGAAAAAAATAGTGAAACACAGTTAAAGAAAGAATTAGTAATATATATATTGTTATAGACAGAGACATAAAGATGTAAATAAAATGAAAAGTCTAGAAAGTGAGGCAAAAAAGAAAGTGAGAAAGAGAGAAATAGACACAGAGAGTCAAAGAGAGAGATAGAGACATTCACAAAGATAGAGAGAGAGACAAAGGCAAAGAAGTGAAGCAAAGAAGAGAGAGAGAGAGAGAGAGAGAGAGAGAGAGGGAGGGAGGGAGGGAGGGAGAGACAAAAAGAGAGAAACTCACAGCAAGAGAGAGACAATGAAAAAGTGCGTTGAACGGGAAAAGACAGAGAGAGAGTGAGAGACAGAGACAGAGGCAGAGAGACAAAGAGACAGAGAGAGAGAGAGAGAGAGAGAGAGAGAGAGAGAGAGAGAGATGGAGACAAAGTTGTTCTATGCACTTTAATATAACGATCTGATTCATTTTACTATACAAAGATAATAAACAGCTCGAGGAAAGGAAACTAAGGTTGTAGTGGGGAACGCTATATAAGTGTTAATTTGTTACGGTCATTGACAGCCTTTTCAGAGACCATCATTTTTCTCATTCATGTTGCAAAGAGTAGAAATTAGACACACAATCACAGAGATTAAGAAAGAAATTTAGCCGACGCATAACAAAATAAAAGACGAGCAATGAAAATGATAAAAAAAAGACCTAATAGAAAGATATCATAAAGCAAGGAGACTGATTGCAATAAGGTTTTAACGATGAAGAATCACTGGTAAAAATTGATTTAAAGACCAGAAAAATGTAAACGACTAATTCCGGAAGAAATTCAGAAACATCAGTACAGAACAGTGGTTTTAAAGTAATACCAGTCATAGGTATAAACAGAGCATGTATATTTCGTTAAAGAAATGCAGATAGAAATAAGTGGCAAAAAAAGAAAAGAAATCTATAGAAAAATTTAAAAACAAGTCCAACTCATTGAGAGAGAAAGAGAGGGAAAGTGTAAGAGTGGGTGGGGTAAAGGAAAGAGGAGAGGAATATATATATATATATATATATGTATATATATATATATATATATATATACAGAGAGAGAGAGAGAGAGAGAGAGAGACAGACAGACAGACAGACAGACAGACAGACAGAGGAAAAGCACAGAGAGAAAGAGAGAGAGAGAGAGAGAGAGAGAGAGAGAGAGATACAGACAGACAGACAGACAGACAGACAGAGCATGAGCGTGGAAGGGAAATAACCTGAAAAAAGAAAAGATATTGAGACACCCAGTTGAAGATAAGGAATTAGTTAGAGCCAGAGAGAGAGAGAGAGAGAGAGAGAGAGAGAGAGAGAGAGAGAGAGAGAGAGAGAGAGAGAGGGTGTAGAGACGGGGTAAAGAGAGAGAAACAGAATGAGATAAAAGGGCAGATAGCGTGGAGAAGGAAGATTCAGAACGAGAAGAAAGAAATAGCGACACATAGTTAGAGAGAAAGAAAGACTAATAAACTGCATTGGACACATATATTAAAGATATAAATAAAAAAAACTTTTCACAAAATGACAGAAGGAGGAAAAGAAAAAAGAGAAAGAGTGAGAGAGAGAGAGAGAGGGAGGGAGAGAGAGAGAGAATAAAAGAGGAAGAACCAGGAAAAGATGGAAAATATACACAGCTCCAGAGGCAGACTGGGTTATATACTGCACTGATTTAGAATTGGACAGACAGATACGAAAAAAAAATAGTCAAAAATGACAGACTAGTCAAAAGGCACACAGTAGAAAAAGAGACAGAGAGAGAGAGAGAGAAAAGAGACAGAGGAAGAGAGCGAGAAAGACAGAGAGAAAGACAGAGCGTTAGAGAGAGAGAGAGAGAGAGAGAGAGAGAGAGAGAGAGAGAGAGAGAGAGAGAGAGAGAGAGAGAGAGAATGAGCGGTAGAATGAACGAGCTCGGAAGGGGAAAAAATGAAAAGGAAAGAAATAGGGTCACAAAGGTATAGAGAAAGAGTGGGCTTGATTCAGACATACACAGAGGCATAAACAAAAAAGAAATATCAAAAATAATAGATCAGAGAGAGAGAGAGAGAGAGAGAGAGAGAGAGAGAGAGAGAGAGAGAGAGAGAGAGAGAAGAGATCGGATGAGAACGAACCAAAAAAGACATAAAGAAATAGTCCCACTGGGTAAGATAGAAATAGTGAATTATAGAATGACATAGACGGACACGGAAGGATAAAATAGAAATGTATCGGAAGTGTGCGAGAGAGAGAGAGAGAGAGAGAGAGAGAGAGAGAGAGAGAGAGAGAAGGAGACAGAGAGACAGAGAGAGACAGACGGACAGACAGACAGAGATGTAGGAGGGCAGGTAAGAGGGAGAGATACGGATGAAAAAATGCGTCTTTTTCGTATGCCTGTGTCGTAATTTGTATGAAGATTTTAATGATCAAGTTCTTGAATACACATAAATCTTTTTACTCAGAAGTAGAAGAGATAGCGACACACATTTAGAAAGGAAAACGGATTAATATACTGATTTTGATGCAGACACAAGTTTTACAAAAAATTCATAATAGAGAGAGAGAGAAGAGGCACACAGTAGAGAGAGAGAGAGAGAGAGAGAGAGAGAGAGAGAGAGAGAGAGAGAGAGAGAGAGAGAGGGAGGGAGGGAGAGAGAGACGAAAAGAGAGAAACGCACAGTAAGAGAGCGACAATGAAAAAGTGCGTTGAACGGGAAAAGACAGAGACAGAGAGAGAGACAGAGACAGAGAGAGAGACAAAGTTGTTCTATGCACATAGATATCAAACAAATTTAATATAAGATGTGATTCATTTTACTATACAAAGATAATAAACAGCTCGAAGAAAGGAAACTAGGGTTGTAGTGGGGAACGCTATATAAGTATTAATTTGTTTCGGTCATTGACACCCCTTTCAGAGACCATCATTTTTCTCATTCATGTTGCACAGAGTAGAAATTAGACACACAATCGTAGAGATTAAAAAACAAGTTTAGCCGACGCATAACATAATAAAAGACGGGCGATGAAAATGATAACAAAAAGCCGAATAGAAAGATATCATAAAGCAAGGAGACTGATTGCAATAAAGTTTTAACGATGAAGAATCACTGGTAAATATTGATTCAAAGACCAGAAAATGTAAACGACTAATTTCGGAAGAGCTTGGAAAAGCACAGAAATTCAGAAACATCAGTACAGAACAGTGGTTTTAAAGTAATGAAATACCATTCTTATGCATAAACAGAGCATGTATATTTTGAATCGTGTTCGTTAAAGAAATGCAGACAGAAATAAGTGGTAAAAAAAAGTAAAGAAATCTTTAGAAAAATTTAAAAACAAGTCCAACTCATTGAGAGAGAAAGAGAGGGAAAGTGCAAGAGTGGGTGGGGTAAAGAAAAGAGGAGAGAGACAGAGAGAGAGAGTGAGAGAGAGAGAGAGGGACGAAGAGCACAGAGAGAAAGAGAGAGAGAGAGAGAGAGAGAGAGAGAGAGAGAGAGAGAGGGAGAGAGACAGAGAGACAGAACATGAGTGTGGAAGGGAAATAACCTGAAAAAAAAAGATATTGAGACACCCAGTTGAAGATAAGGAATGAGTTAGAGCCAGAGAGAGAGAGAGAGAGAGAGAGAGAGAGAGAGAGGGTGTAGAGACGGGGTAAAGAGAGAGAAACAGAATGAGATAAAAGGGCAGATAGCGTGGAGAAGGAAGATTCAGAAAGAGAAGAAAGAATTAGCGACACATAGTTAGAGAGAAAGAAAGACTAACGAACTGCATTGGACACATATATTAAAGATATAAAAAAACTGTTTAAAAAATGACAGAAAAGAGGAAAAGAAGAGAGAGAGAGAGAGAGAGAGAGAGAGAGAGAGAGAGAGAGAGAGGAGGACCAGGAAAAGATGGAAGATATACACAGCTCCAGAGGAAGACTGAGTTATATACTGAGCTGAATTAGAAGTAGACAGACAGATACGAAAAAAAAATAGTCAAAAATACAGACTAGTCAAAAGGCACACAGTAGAGAGAGAGAGAGAGAGAGAGAGAGAGAGAGAGAGAGAGAGAGAGAGAGAGAGAGAGAGAGAGAGAGAGAGAGAGAGAATGGTAGAAGGAAAAGGCTCGGAAGGGGAAAAAATGAAAAGGAAAGAAATAGGGTCACAAAGGTATAGAGAAAGAGCGGGCTGATTCAGACATAGACAGAGGCATAAACAAAAAAGAAATGTCAAAATTAATAGATCAGAGAGAGAGAGAGAGAGAGAGAGAGAGAGAGAGAGAGAGAGAGAGAGAGATCGGAAGAGGAAGAACCATAAAAGACAGAAAGAAATAGTCCCACTGGGAAATATAGAAATAGTGAATTAGAGACTGGAATAAACAGACACAGAAAAAAATGTATCGGAAGTGACAGAAAGAGAGAGAGAGAGAGAGAGAGAGAGAGAGAGAGAGAGAGAGAGAGAGAGAGAGAGAGAGAGAGAGGAGAGATCGGAAGACGACGAACCAAAAAAGACATAAAGAAATAGTCCAACTAGTTAAGATAGAAATAGTGAATTATAGACTGATATAGACGGACACGGAAAGATAAAATAGAAATGTATCGAAAGTGTGAGACAGACAGACAGACAGACAGAGATGTAGGAGGGCAGGTAAGAGGGAGAGATACGGATGAAGAAAACAAAGTGTCAGAGGAAAACCTGGAAAAGGGGGGAAAAAAAGGACACGAGTTAATCGTTTATCAAGCGCATGAACTCTTTACAATACGTGTAGTAAAAATAACGACAACTCATGAATAAAACTTATTTAAAGCAAAAACATAAAAATGCAACTTTTTCGTATGCCTGTGTTGTAATTTATATGAAGATTTTAATGATAAAGTTGTTTAATACACATAAATCTTTTTACTCAAGTAGAAAAACAATCCAACAAATTTAAAGTAATGATCTCAATCATGATTGTATTCAAAGACATTAAACTGTTCGGGCAAAGTGATTTGTATTATCTGGTGCACGTTTTAGCCATTAACTTAATTCTCGGACCCTCCCCTTTTAATCCTCCTTAAAAGGATCCACTAATTTATATAGCATAGAGAAAATGCACAGACAGAATCAAAGAGATTGAAACACAATCATGTCGGCCGACGCATAAGACGACCAATGAATTAATAAAACGCTGATGACACAGAAATAGAAGAAATAGCGACACACAATTAAAAAGGAAAACGGATTAATATACTGATTTTGACACAAGGTTTACAAAAAAATTCATAATAGAGAGAGAGAGAGAGAAGAGGCACACCGTAGAGAGAGAGAGAGAGAGAGAGAGAGAGAGAGAGAGAGAGAGAGAGAGAGAGAGCGAGAAAGACAGAGCTTTAGAGAGAGAGAGAGATCGGCAGAATGAAAATGCTCGGAAGGAAAAAAAAAAAAGAAAGAAAAAGGATCACAAAGGTATGGAGAAAGAGTAGGCTTGCTACAGACATAGAAAGAGGAATAAACAATAAGGAAATATCAAACTTCATAGATCAGAGGGAGAGAGGGAGAGAGAGAGAAAGAGAGAGAGAGAGAGAGAGAGAGAGAGAGAGAGAGAGAAGGAGAGATCGGAAAAGGACGAACCTAAACAGACAGAAAGAAAAAATCCCACTGGGTAAGATAGAAATAGTGATTTATAGACTTAAATAGACAGACATAGAAAGAAAAAATATAAATGTATCGAAAGTGAGAGATAGAGAGAGAGAGAGGGACAGACAGACAGTGATGTAGGAAGACAGGTAAGAGGGAGAGATACTGATGAGAAAAAAGAAAAAGCACACGAGTTTATCAAGCGCATGAACTCTTCATATCCGTGTAGAAAAATTAACGACAACTCATGTATAAATCTTATTAAAAGCAAAAACATAAAAAGTGCGTCTTTTTCTTATGCCTGTATCCTAATTTCTATAATGTTTTTACTGATCAAGTTCTTGAATACACATAGATCTTTTTACTCAAGGAAAAAAATCAGACAAATTTTAAAAAAATGATCTCAATCATGATTTTATTCAAAGACATCAAACTGTTCGGTCAAAATGATTCGTATTTTGTACTGCAGGTTTTAGCCATTTTCTAATTTTTCGGACCCTCCCCCTTTTTATCCTCCTCTAAAGGATTCACTTATACAGCAAAGAGAAAAAGCGGAGACAGAATCATAGAGACTGAAACACGATCATGTCGGCCGACGCATAAGACGACCAATGAATTAATAAAACGCTGATGAGGAATAGATAGAAAAAATAACGACACACAGTTAGAAAGGAAGACGGATTAATATACTCTCTCTTTCTCTCCCCTCTCTCTCTCTCTCTCTCTCTCTCTCTCTCTCTCTCTCTCTCTCTCGTCTTAAAATCGGACAGCTTTTTTAAGATCGATTTATAAAAGACATAGGCAAATGTAAAATAGTTTAATAGTTTGGAAATTTATACATCATTATCTTTGGTCAATCGAATTTCTTTTTACTTAGTTTAATTAACAATGACAGAGACAATCAAGGTCAGAGAGAAATATAAACAAACCTCCCGGGGTGTTGACAAATTGAACTTATTCACTTGTAGATCCAAAGGACAGCTATTTCAAGCCAATCAGTTATTACATGGAGTTACATATCTTAAAACCCATACACCTTCTTTTTTAGTGAAAAATTGAAAGCTGCATCACATTGATGTTTCATAATAGTGAAATAGGTTTTTATTAATTCAATATCGGGTAAGAAGAGCAGTTTGTAGGTTAACTACACTCAAATCATGGATCCCCAATTTTCCCATTCCTTCGGAAGCACCCACATGTTGCAAAGAGAAAAGATGGAGACAGAATCATAGATGCTGAAACAAATGTCGGCCGACGCATCAAGGCATTAAAAGACAAGCAATGAAAATACTAATAAAAAGCCGATGTTCGAAAGACATCCAACATAGTATAAAATAGTATATTACAGATGTATTCCATGTAAGGTTTCGCGAGAAATACGCTTCCAATTAGAGCGGTAATGTAAAGCAAGAAAACTGATGACGACAAGGTAGTAACAGTAAAGGATCGTGGTAAATATTGTTTCAAAGACAAGAAAGATGAAATCGATAGAGGTTACAAAACTACAGAAATACAGAAACATCAGCACAGAACAGTCGCTTAAAAAATGGAAGACTGGTCATAAGCATAGATAGAGCGTGTACATCGACGCGTGTTTATTAAAGAATTGGAGATAGAAAAAATGAATCATTAACTAAAACGGGAGGGGGGGGGGGAGAGAGAGAGAGAGAGAGAGAGAGAGAGAGAGAGAGAGAGAGAGAGAGAGAGAGAGAGAGCGAATTGGAGTGAAGGAGAGAGAGGATCAAAAAGATGAAACAGAGGAAGACAGAAGGAGAGATAGTGTGGAAGATGAAGAATCAGAAATAGAGGAAAGAAAGAGCGACACATAGTTAGAAAGTAAGAAAGACTAATAAACTGCCATGGATACATCTAAATAAATATTTAATAA
>JAWDGP010000633.1:10000-13445 GCA_033675545.1 Elysia crispata
GAGAGATAGACATAGAGATAGGTACACGGATATGAGATAAAACAGAGATATGACAGACAGATAGACAGACAGACAGACAGACAGACAGACAGACAGAAAGAGAAAGAGAAAGAAAGAGAGAACGAGAGAAAGAGAGAGAGAGAGAGAGAGAGAGAGAGAGAGAGAGAGAGAGAGAGAAGGCAAGTGGAAGTGAAGTATACAGAGGGCCAAAAAGATGAAACAGTGAGTCACAGGTATAGAGATACAGTGAGCTATATACGGACATAAACAGAGGCTTAAACACATATATCAAATTTCATAGAAGAGAGAGAGACAGAGAGAAATAGAGAGAGGAGGGAGAGAAACAGAGAGAAACAGAGAGATAAATAAAGAGAGAGACAGAGAGAGAGAGGGGAGGAAGAGAGAAGAACTAACAGTAGAGATCGTCCAAGGGAAACACACAAGAAAATGCTAGCACCAGCTGCGGGACTAAACTGTCTAAATGGCGTAACAGGATGCAGCACTAGTAACAATAACAACAATAGCAGCAGTTATAAATACTACTGCAACAACAAAACAACCACCAACAATAAAAACAGAAGCTGCATGCAGCAGCATCAGCAATTCCTCTGAATTTAAGGTGGCTGGTTCGTCACAACATCCAATATAATGCTTTATCAAATCGTTTAGCTGAACTCATCTTGCAAAGATATGAAAAAAAAAATAAAGGGAGAAACAGAAAAAGTTACAGATGAAAAAAAAAGAAAAAAAAACTATAGCTAATATAGGAATCTTAAAATCACTGACATAACAGCAATGAAAAGGCACGCGGAATAACATCAACAAAAACAAAAAAAACAAATGAGTCTCGAACGCGTCTTCATTTATTTTACTGCTCTTGTGTAGATAAGTTTTTGTATCTTCCCATTCCTTCTCTCTCTTTCATTCTCTCTCTCTCTCTCTCTCTCTCTCTCTCTCTCTCTCTCTATCTGTCTCTTTTTATTTTCCGGACTAACAAAATGAAAAATCAACACAGAAAAAAATTTTCACCTTAAGATCGGACAGCTTTTATTATGATCTATTTTTAAAAGACATACACAAATGAAAAATTTTTAACAGTTTAGGAATTAAATTATCAAAACCTTTGAATACTGCTTTTCTATGATAAAATTTTTAACTTGCCCATTCCTTTTCTACCTCTCTCTCTCTCTCTCTTTCTCTCTCTCTCGCTTTCTCTCTCTCTCTCTCTCTCTCTCTCTCTCTCTCTCTCTCTCTCTCTCTCTCTCTCTCGGACTAATAACATGAAAAATGGGGGCAGGAAATAGGGTTCGCCTTAAAATCGGACAGCTTTTTAAAGATCGATTTATAAAAGACATAGGCAAATTTAAAATAGTTTAATAGTTTGGAAATTTATATATCATTACCTTTGGTTAATCGAATTTCTTTTCACTTTAGTTTAAACAACCAAGACACAGACAATGAAGGTCAGAGAGAAATATTAACAAACCTACCGGAGTGTTGACAAATTGAACTTATTCACTTGTAGATCCAAAGGACAGCTATTTCAAGCCAATCAGTTATTACATGGAGTTACATATCTTGAAACCCATACACGTTTTTAACTGAAAAATTGAAAGCTGCATCACATTGATGTTTCATAAGAGTGAAATAGGTTTTTATTAATTCAATATCGGGTAAGAAGAGCAGTTTGTAGTTTAACTACACTCACATCATGGACCCCCAATTTCCCCATTCCTTCGGAAGCACCCACATGTTGCAAAAAGAAGAGATAGAGACAGAATCATAGAGGCTGAAACAAATGTCGGCCGACGCAGCAAAATATTAAAAGAAAAGCAATGAAAATACTAATAAAAAGCCGATGTTCGAAAGACATCCAACATAGTATAAAATAGTATATAACAGATATGTTCCATGTAAGGTTTCGCGAGAAATACGCTTCCAATTAGAGCGGCAACGTAAAGCAAGAAAACTGATGACGACAAGGTAGTAACAGTAAAGGATCGCTGGTAAATATTGATTCAAAGACAAGAAAGATGAAATCGATAGAGGTTATAAAACTACAGAAATACAGAAACATCAGCAGAGAACAGTCGTTTAAAAAATGGAAGACCAGTCATAGGCATAGATAGAGCGTGAACATCGACGCGTGTTCATTAAAGAATTAGAGATATAATAAACATGTAATAAAAGGAAAGATATTTAGAAAGATTTATATAAGAAGGTCTGAATCATTAACTAAAAGGAGAGAGAGAGAGAGAGAGAGAGAGAGAGAGAGAGAGAGAGAGAGAGAGAGAGAGAGAGAGAGAGAGAGAGCGAATGGGATTGAAGGAAAGAGAGGATCAAAAAGATGAAACAAAAGGAGACAGAAGGAGAGATAGTGTGGAAAATGAAGGACCACAAATAGAGGAAAGAAAGCAAAACAGACTAATAACTACCATGGATACGTCTAAAAAAAGTTTTTTAAAAAAAATTCGAAAATGACAAAACGGAGAAAAGTAAAAAAGAGATAAACATAGAGATAGGTAGACGGATTTGAGAAAAAAAAAAGAGATATGAAAGAGAGTGATTGAGAGAGAGAGAGAGAGAGAGAGAGAGAGAGAGAGAGAGAGAGAGAGAAAGAGAGATATGGGGGAGGGGAAAGAGAGAGAAAGACAGTGTGAAAAAGGAAGAACCGGGAAAAATGGAAAATTAGCGATACACACTAAAAGAATAAGGCTGATTTAGAAACGGACGTAAAGATAAAAAAAAAAAACATTAATGATAAAAGAACAGGCGCTAAAATAATAGAAAAGGTGTGTGTGTCAGAGAGAGAGAGAGAGAGAGAGAGAGAGAGAGAGAGAGAGAGAGAGAGAGAAGAGACTGAGAGGCGTGGAAAGGAAATAACCCGGAAAAAGAAAGAACGCAATGAAATGAAAAAGTAAAGAACGACGGGGCGAGAGAGAGAGAGAGAGAGAGAGAGAGAGAGAGAGAGAGAGAGAGAGAGAGAGAGAGAGTCAGACAGACATACAGACAGAGACAGACAGACAGACAGACACACAGAAAGAGAAAGAAAGAGAGAACGAAAGAGAGAGAGACAGTCAGACAGACAGACAGACAGACAGAGACAGACAGACAGACACACAGAAAGAGAAAGAAAGAGAGAACGAGAGAGAGAGAGAGAGAGAGAGAGAGAGAGAGAACGAGAGAGAGAGAGAGAGAATGCAAGTGGAAGTCAAGTATACAGAGGGCCAAAAAGATGAAACAGAGGAAGGCAGAAGGAGGGATAGTTTGGAAAATGAAGAATCAGAAATAGAAGAAAGAAATAGCGACACATAGTAATTTAGAAAGAAAGAAAGACTTATGAACTTCCATGGACATATCCAAGAAAAATTAAAAAAAAAAAAGTTCGACAATGACAAGATAGTGGAAAGGAAAACAGAGATAGATAGAGAGAAAGGTAGACGGA
>JAWDGP010000635.1:0-45000 GCA_033675545.1 Elysia crispata
AATTTTTTTATACACATGAATGATAAAATAAACACCAATAGCATGGATAGTTTGAAAGTACAATACAAATCTCAATATGTTGGAGATTGAAATGTATAGCCATTTATATTAATAATGATGGAAAAATATCGTACTCAGCGTAGAATTATATTTTTACCATTTCTTTTGCACGTCCAACCTTCAACAAAAGTTTATCTGTCCAAGGACAGAATTTGTGGGGATCTACATGAATGTATAATGTATACAGAATTCCCTAAATTCTACGGACAATTTCTCTTTCCTGTACAGTGGAACCCATGTTTAACACCTTGAATAGCGAAAACCATTGCTATAACGACAGGAAACCTAAATATTACCTTTTTTTTCCTATATTCAGGCTTATTTCTGCAAAATTGACACTGCAGCCCCAACTTATAAAAAACTGGAAAAGAAAGCACCAAAACTTTTAATAGAAAAAAATCCTTCGCATTTTGCCCTGCCTGCATTGTAACAGTACAAACAAGGAACAAGCAATGCAGGCTTTCCTGTCTTTTCTCCACAGTCCACATGTATATGAAAATATGTATTTATTTCCATAAGAGGCAGAATAGAAAAAAACAAAGGAAAGTGTAATTACTTCTTGGGTGAAGCCCCCCCCCCCCCCGATAGTTCAAATACTGCACTGTGATGGCCAGGAAGGGCGGAGACTGGTCTTTCGGCCTCTGGATCTTCTAACCGAATCTTGGCTTGACAATCTAGTTTGAAGGACCTGTGAAAGTGATGAAGTAGTATGTAGTTATGTATCTATAGATGGAGTTGGAATGTGCTACAAAGTTCATTTTAGTGTATAGCATCAAGCCACATGGTAGGCAGCCAACCAACATCTAAAGAAAAATAACTTTGGCTTATAAAATCTGAAACCTCAAAATAAATGATTGATTGGCAAATCTAGATCTAGAGTAAATTAAAATATTTGTCCTATGAACTGCAAAATGTTTCAGATCAGTACTCTGACCATGCCTTTCAATAAGGCTTTTTTGGTGCCCTCATGCTAAATTTTTCCATTCTCCTGTTATAGATCTAGAATCTAGATCTAGATCACTCCAAGAAGGCAGGGAAATTTACACAATCTAGGCTTAAGATAACTCCTTTACCCACTTTATCTCTTACTTAACCACTAAAATCTAAAATCAGATCGTCTAGATCTTGGATATTTTAGACCTATCTATATTTAACTCTAGATCTCATTAGCACAATTGATGGGATTTTACCTTTGGCATGGGCGCTGACCCGTCGAGGAGCTGGTGTGTTTGGACTTGGGGAGTGTCTTGCAATAAAGAGAATGATTTTATATTTTAGGTACTTCAGTATTAGTTCTTTCACTGACTCACTCGATCTTTTTCACAAATAGACTGTGAGTGCCACTGAAAATGATATAAGGGCTGCCTCAAACTCTTCTTACGTTTTGAAATATGCCCCGTCCTTTCTCCATTTTGAACATTGGTGGAAAGGAAGTGAGATCTGAGTCAAACACGAATTTTGTGACGTCACATGTATATCTGTGTCCGTTCAGACCAGTACCAATTATCTAGGAGGCCTGATCATAGGTTATGTAATATTATTCAGATGGGCCGGTCTGCGGGGTGCTAGCAATGTGCTCTCTCTCTCTCTCTCTCTCTCTCTCTCTCTCTCTCTCTCTCTCTCTCTCTCTCTCTCTCTCTCTCTCTCTCTTTCTTTCTTTCTCTCTCTCATCTTTAGCTTAATCCGACTCATAACTCCCGTCTCTCTCTCTCTCATCTTTAGCTTAATCCGACTCTTAACCCTCGTCTCTCTCTCTCTCCCTCTCTCTCTCTCCCTCCCTCCCTCTTCATCATAACTTCTAAGTACATGTAGGCTATACATTCAAATACTTAGAAACTCAAATGCACATGTACACCTTTTCGAGATTTGATAATACAGTGGTACGGTACATCAAATACCGGCACTGGAGTGACACACTAAGAACACGTACATCAGATAATGAGGAGAGTTTTTAATTGTATCAAGTCAGAAGAAGCAAATGAAGAGAGAGAGGGAAAGAGGGAGACAGAGAGAGAGAGAGAGAGAGAGAGAGAGAGAGAGAGAGAGAGAGGGAGGGGGGAGAGACAGAGATTATAATTTTGTAAAATTCGACCAAGGAACAAAAACAAACATAGTAGGTACGTAGAATCTTAGAGCAAGAGATAAAATAATAAATAATGAATGAGAGAGAGAGAGAGAGAGAGAGAGAGAGAGAGAGAGAGAGAGAGAGAGAGAGAATGGGTGAAAGAGATACAGACTATTTGTGTGGAAAAGGGGGGTGCTAGATATGGTAATAGGTGCTAGCCATGTGCGCTTTATATCTGGCCTTCTCTCTTTCTTTCATCTCTCTAGCTCAATCCGACTCTTAACCCTTCCGGGCCTCTCTCTCTCTCTCTCTCTCTCTCTCTCTCTCTCTCTCTCTCTCTCTCACGCACACACTCTCCCTTCTCATCATAATTTCTATTACATTCAAATATTTACACTTTGAAACTCAGATCCACATGTACACCTTTTCGAGACTTGATAACACAGTGTTACAGTAGGCTACATTAAATAAAGGCACTGGAGTGACATGTCAAGAGCAAAACAAGGAATGACAGAATGTGAAAGACAAAAAAAGATATGGCGATATTTAGAGTGAAAGAGATACAGACAGAAGTCTATGTGTATGTGGGAGGGGGGGGGGGTGGTCAGAATAATGGGCAGTACTAACTTGTTCCAGTGTAAAAATGAAGGACAACTTCTAGCTGATCCCATTGATTCACAGTTTTACAGGGGAAATTTGGGTGTGTTACGAATTTAAAACCGTTGTAGTCTTCAAATTGAATTACAGTCACTCCTGCATCTGCATCTCTAAGCCTAATATGGAAGTATATAACATATTCATGCATACAACCACCGCGACTGAAGCTGGCAAGTGCTTGTTCTGTTCTATCTGCATTACAAGCACTGAGTCCATAGAGGAGCAAACTTTCTTGAAGGGCTTCCTTAACAGTGTCACAGTTAAAGTTATTTTTTACTATGAATGTATCCAGTTCGTCAATTTCTCTGTCTTTGTTTTCACTGACAGCTTTTTTTTGGTAGGGCGAGGAGTTTTTGGATGAGCATGTGATATGGATGGTGAAGGTATCTCACCAAAGTTAATAGGAGGATGCATAGAGATTATGAATATTATCTTCCTCTTCGAATGTGAGGAGTATCAGAGAGCCAGTGTCGACTACATACTCCAATATGTTCAGTCACTTTCTCAACTTTGTTTGGGAGACTCGAAACCCATTTATGACATTCAGTTGGGTCCTTCGGAAAACCATAATTATAAAATAACCGATTCACTTTCTTTCCCCTTCTGACTGGCATAGCCGCTCTTACAGTTTGTAACAGTGCACTTTCTTCCCCTAAACAATAAACAGTTAAGGAAATTGATAATGACACCGATACACCATATAATGAAATATGAAACTTAAGGTTAAAGTATTGAGGGCACTTTGAGTATCAGAGATTTTAGTTAAAAGGCTTTTAAAAAACTTTGGCTCCCACTTCAGCACACCTTCTCTCTATAAAGTGATATCGCAGAGACCATAAAGGGAAAAACTAATTAAACTTAAAGCATATTTAGATGAACTTAACATGTATAATTGTTTATCAGTATCTCTCTCTCTCTCTGTATATATATATATATATATATATATATATATATATATATATATATATATATATATATATATTACATTGTATGATGTTTGGTGGCACGGGTCATACTCTATCAGTGTGCACACATTTAGAGGAAAATCTACACCAAATCACAAGAAAGCATTCTTGGAATGTTCCACATTGAAAGCATCTGTTAGAACAAGGTGCAATCCAAGGGCGAATAGCAGAGAATAAGATAAGAAATATAATCCAAGAAAGAATGAATGTAATCCAATAACAAAATGGCAGGAGAGTCCAGTGAAAACACAGTGTGTACTGCTAAGCATGCTATAATCAACTGTTCAAACCTCGCGCAGGTGGCTGATAGCTAGCCAGATGATGGCCCATCTGAATAATGTTACGTAACCTTGTGAACAGGCCTTCTAGACAGATGGTACTGCTATAGACACATTGTTTGTATATTTTGAACCACGTGATGGACAATAATAACACAGCCTCCATGATTTCTTAAAACCACGTGATAGCTATAAAAAGATTTTGCGGGTGCCTATTAGTCGTTTTTTCTTTGTCAGGCTGTGTTAACACTTACAAGTAGTAGTTCGTACATTAACTTTTTCTTTTTTTTTTCTTGAGGGGGGTGGGGATAGATCTCTTTGCATTCCTGAAGCGGGAACTTGCTTACAGCAGGATTTTTCTCCTGAAACTAAAATTCCCGTTATAGTCATGTTTTATTTATTTTAAGCACATCACTAGAGTGGTCTCGCTTATTGAATCTGTATAGCTTATCACTGTCTGCCTCTGGCCTTACACTTCGTTTCCTTCTGTTTTGTCTCCTCTTCTCTGATGTTGGCAATTAATGTCTAGTTGTCAGTCAGCCCCAATTGCTGCAAAGAAAGAGACAATTGTGCGCGACGGTCTAAAAGAGGTGACAGTAGAGAAGTTTTACAGTACTGGAGGTGTCTGAGAGACGAGCAGAATTCTCGCTCGGATTGAGAGAACGTGGCATTACCTAAACTAGCTGTGATAAAGACAGGGTTAGATTTCTTTACAAATAAAAAAAAAATAGGAGACGACGTAGAAAGTTGTCAACTTGATAGTTATTAAACCCTAAAACAATTTTGGCTGGTTTTAATAGAAAGGAGGGAACACAGACGCGGGCTAATTCTTCTTCACAGAACACCCCCCCCCCCTGAGGAGGCTGCACAACCACTGGACGAGCCACAGCATTCCTGTCCCACAACTCATCTTCCCGGGTCTGACGGCACGTGCCCCCAGGTGCGCACGTCAGGGCCTCAATTATAAGTGCGGCAACCGAACTTCTCCGCAGATACCCCTGTTTCCTGCATGCAACAACTGAAAGGGGTTAGTTAGAAATCAATGGTTTATTTGGCGGAAAGTCTAAAACTGTCCTTACCCACAGGTCTGGAGGTTAGAAGAAAACTGGACGCTGCTATTTGACTTCCCTCCAACAGTGAACGGACAGAGGTGCTTTAGGCAGAACTATCCCGTTCATCGTGAATTAAACGCAGTGGGAACTGAGGCTACGGGGAAAATACGTGTAGTACGATGTACTAATTGACATAGAAGAGAAGAGTAGCATAAAGAAACGCGCACTCGAAGATAAAGACTTTCTTAGAACTTCTTTTTTAAGGGAGAAGAGCACTTCAGTACAAAGTTTAAAATAATTCTTCCAGTGAAGGAACTCGACAAATCATTATGTTTTATAAAGTCATTTCAAGGTGGAGACCATAATGATTGATTATGGAACATTTGAAAAAAGAAACCTATGGAAATCAAAATAACTTTCTTAAATTATTTTTAGTCAGATCAAGGTGACTTGCCCTGCCACAGTGAAAAAGTATTCAACAAACCTTAGGTTTAGACAGAAACTATTTTCATTGAGCTGAAAATAAGAAAGGAATTGTTGAACAGATTTATTGCTTTTATCATCTTACCTTGTCATTATCACCAATGTAACTAGATGTATTCAAGCTAGAACATTGATTTGAGATGCCTGTATGATTGTGTGCTTTGCCTATGACGTAATGACGAACGTATTCTTTTACTATATTTCTAGGGCATATTTATAGTCTTTGTGTGATAATCAAGACTGTAGGTATGTTATGTAAGCACACATCGATAATTATAAAGTACAGTGTATTTTTTGTGCACTATATTGGTGTGTGCTCAAGGAAAATTCTGGACGAGCGATTTTTTGGTGTGAACGCAGGATTACCGGGGGTGGGGGCAGGACAGAGCCACACTATTCGCTATTCGATTCAGACTGCCTTTACCTCTAATCTAAGGAGGCAAATTATACTCAGGGAAAGCTGATGCCATAGTGCTGTGCTTACCTCTCTCTCTCTCTCTCTCTCTCTCTCTCTCTCTCTCTCTCTCTCTCTCTCTCTCTCTCTCTCTCCCTCAGTCTCTCTCGCACTCTCTCTCTCTCTCTCTCTCTCTCTCTCTCTCTCTCTCTCTCTCTCTCTCTCTCTCTCTCTCTCTCTCTTTCCTTTTCTGTTTCTCTTTCTCGCTTCCTAGTTTCCAATGGATTCAGAGATACACAGAGTGAAATGGGCAAATTTCTTTCTTCTGTTGTTAAAGTCAGGCTCATTTTTATCTTTGAAGTAGTGAAACATGATAAAACAAAAAATATTATCGGCGATACAGTGTTAATAATGCCCATGCTTGTGAAGACAGTTTTTTCATCATCTTCATCATCCTAATCATCATCATTATCATCATCACATCATCATCATCATCACCATCATCATCATTATCATCACCATAATCAATGTAATGATCGTCTTCATCCTCAAAATCAGTATCTTTTTCGTCGTTCTCTTCACTCCTGGCCCTTTCTTTACTTCCATAGACTTTACACTGGAGTCTGGATAAATACCTCAGGACCAAAAAAGTTAGTTGACTGTAGGCAAAAGTTGGCTTTAAATATTGCAATTTAATTTGTAAAGAAATACAAAATAGTGCTGGCAAACAAAGTTGACTTGAAGCAAAAGTTTCCCTTAGGTGTTGAATGTATATGGACTCCTCTGTACTTTTAGTAATACTTTCTCGTTAGCCAGGCTTTCCTCTTTTTATTCAACTGATTTTCATCTTTGAATCATTTTCTCACTCCTGTAACTCCATTGCGCCCCTATGGTTCCAAGAAAAAAAAGCAGTTGGAATTCTTTTGTAATAAGTTAAAATTATGAATGCGGTTTTGTGTCAAGGTGGTTTGTGCACCACAAAAGCTGGGCTTGATCAGTTATATAAAAATGGAAAAGCAGAAAATCTTAAAGATCAGATTCGATATAGAAAATTAGTGATGGGGGCAAGAGGACTTAAGACTGACAGGTACTGCTGCAAATCTTTACCAGACTTTGCTTGGAAAGATATGCAATGAACCCCCCTCTAAAAGAGGGGGGTTCATTAGGCAAAAGACAATCATTCAAAATTAAAGTTCTGATGATGATTATTAAATACAATGCTGTTACGGTGAAAATAAATTTGACATAAACTGTTGCTTGATGTTGTTGTTGGGTTCAAGGTTTATTTAGTAAAACAAACAGAAAACGCTGCAAGATACAAACAGTATAGATACTTTCATTAGCAAAGTGTAGTCAACAAAAAAGTGACACTGATACAGGTACATAGTATGTCTGGCAAAAGAGGTAGTGAGACCGAGAGGTAAGCAGAGTGGGAAAAACCATAGGTGCGGCTTAAAAAAACATATACACGGAACAGAAACCTTCACAATTTAAAAGAAACGAAAATTTCTGTTTATACTTTATAATTTTTTAAAGTTGCAGGCTCAAATTGTTTTCATTTAACAAAATATTGATATTTTCAGGCTTGCTAATTCCTTTACATGAATTGGTTCTCAATTTATATTTTGAAAACTGTAATGTATTTTGTCTCTTATGTAATACTTTCTTTTACAGTCATTCAGTTTCAGCTTTAATGTAAGCGTGTATTGAACCTCAGTTTATCATGGGAGTTTTCTACAACTATCAAAATCATAATGCTTTATCATGTATACATTTGAAAATAAATGTTCAATCATAATTCATCTGTGACTATTAATTTTTTACTTCTATCATTGACTTACAATGCAGTTTTGAAATAGAAACAGTGGTCAAATTATCAAATAGATAGCATAATCAGGTTCAGCATCTAAAAAACCATAAACTCCGAAAGTTTCATTACTCTAGTACGAAAACTGTGTTTTTTAAGATATAATTTCTACAATATGATTCGCTTTTTTACCAATTTTCTTCCAAGGCGCAAAATTTGGCGCTATACCAATTTTGGTTTTCTCTATCTTTTCAAAATGGCTTTCTAGGTTGCTGACAAAAATTGAGTCAACTAAATAGAACATTGTGTATTAGCAAACTAAGTATTGAAACAATCTGAAGAATATGTGTTTTTTTACGATGGTCCAAAAATGCCTCATCTAGAGTATTTGCTTGTAATGTTGATATGCCACAAGTGTTTTTGGCCATATTTCATGACCAATAAATTCTTTTGTTTACTTTTTATCTCCGTGAAATTTCGTATGTGTATAGTCATTGTCTTGGACTTTGTAATTATGTCCTTTTTTGTTTCATAAGATTTAACAAATGACTTTTATATGTCCTTAAAAACAACCCGATGCACGTAATTTGTTTTGTGTCGTTATGCGCAAAATTGAAACAGCTGTAAAACTTTTATTTACCAACAGATTTTGATGAAATTTGTTGGAAATTTCATATTTTAACAAGATCTTTACAGTACAATTGGGTATATTCAAATTTGCTGGGGTAGAAAAATCACTTTGTGGTACCTAGTTTCAAACATTCATTTTGAAGAAGACTCCATGTGAAATAAATGCACAGCTGAAAATTCACGCTTGGCAATGCACCTTTACGTATTTTGTGCTATTATCTCTCAGTTCACTGTCGTTATTTTATGGAATAATATACAATTTCATTTAATGACAGTATTCCCACAAAACTAAGCAACAGCAATAACAACAACAACAACAACAACAACAACAACAACAACAACAACAACAACAACAACAACAACAACAACAACAACAACAACAACAGCGGCAGCAGCAGCAACTGCAACAACAACAACAACAACAACAACAACAACAACAACAACAACAACAACAACAACAACAACAACAACAACAACAAGATCCTTACCTTTGTCAGTCAAGTAAAAGAATGTTTTGTTTCGTGCAAATCTTCTCTACGCATCTACTTTGCCTATACGCCATAGAATTTCCCGTTCATATTTTCTATTCGTCGCATGTTTATACGTTGCGCGGAGACGACTGAATTTTTCACATGTCGGCACTCGATGAAACTAGTGAACCAGACAAATCCAAACATCCTGTCGAACAATCCATTCGGGAATCTATAAATCGATTGCTTATCTAGACTATTCTAGATAAAAAGTTGCACAAGTAAACTTGATTGCCCTATGCTACATATCAAATAGGTACCCTTTGTCAGACGAGAAGTACACACACTAGTCTAGATCTAGATATAAATCTAGATTCTTGATCAAATTTTAACTCTCGAGCTTTTCTAGATCTCGATCTATAAATTATATTTCTTGACTCTGTCTGATTAATGGTGGGACTCCCATATTTTTTTTTAAATTGGAGTTTTCAATATTTATCTTTTTACATAGATCTAGATCTAGATCTAGAATCTAGATTCAAATAACTTTTTATCACTCTAATTTCTACGAGACATCTGGATTGTTAAGATTTTAAAGTACCATACACAAATGTGAAAATATTTTTATAGAATGCCGAACAGATTAAAACTAGATTTCTGTTAAGGTAATACATTGAAAGAATGAAATTAACATTCTTTTCTATTGTTTAGAATCCTAAGCTCTCATACAAATTATATTTAAAAATGACAACTTTTTTGTGCAGATGATTCAATGGAAACTCAAAAGTAATTGATTATATATTGGTTCACCCATAGCTTTCAAAATGTCAAAGATGATCACCATTCTTATCCACAATTCACTGAGCTAAATTTGCATTATATTTTTCAGCCTGATTTTAAAACTATGATGATATAAATGGCTTTCATTTTTATTTAAATTATTTTTAACCAGGTTAAAAATAGTGCTCAGAAGAAAAAAAAATGCTGGAAGAGAAGTCCCTTTTTCTGACAAAAAAGTGTTGGAGAATTAAAAAATGAAGATCTGTATGTTCTGAATTTAATAGAATATTAACTGCTGAATTCTTTCCTTCTTTTCTTTATTCTGAAGTTTCAAAAATTTTTTTCATTTGCCTAGTTTTTCATCATTTAAAGAAATAGAGAAACATATGATCTATTGAAAGATGTGCTCAGTGAGATTTGAATATTGCGATCCTTATCATTCATTTTCGCCTCTTGCAGAGAAAATCAAAATTAAATGTCTATAGACCAACTGATGAGTCTTATATAAATATCAATGAGTTTGGAAGTTAAGAAATTTCCTTCCCTCTTTAAATTACTTTCCTGACTGAAATTTTCGTGTTGCTGCTGATAATTTTGATAACTTCATCCAATTTTTTCCATTTAGAAGTTATCATGTATTTTTCTTAATATGAGCAACTAAAATGAATTTCACTTGTACTGAATGCAAAACAAATACACATTTTACATATTATATTTGACTTAAGTCTCTCCATCAACTTCCAGGTAGAAATCAGTTGAACACTTATATTCAGCTAACAAAATATATCTTAAAATTGATATTAAATTCATAAATAAAACATATGTGTGAAAGTTATTGTGGGCATGACCAAGATTATTTTTTATCCTACGCATTATATTATATGATAATCGCGTAAGATAAGAGCTATATTACTTCTGAAATTCTAAACTTTCATTTATTGTGAACTTTGTTATTTCCAACAGCTCTGCTCGATTGTAACAAAATGCCTTCTATAACAGTACTGTCAGACAATCCTGAACCTGATAATGCAACTGTTGACAGCAATACAGCACAGACAAAGCAGAAGCCATTGATTGAGGAAATTCTTGATTCTTCAGAAAATAACTCATCTTTACAGAATGAATCAATTCAGAAAATAGAACCGTTAATTCAAAATGATGTATCAACCACCAACAAAAAGGTTCTCATAGAAGAAATTCAATGCCCTGTTTCATCAATGGCACCAACAACAACTGAGCTTCCAAATACCAGCACAGATGAAAAAACAGGCACAAGTGAAATTCAGGAGAATCAGACCCAAGCTGGCAATGACAACAGTAATAAAATAAGTAAGTTAAAATGAGATTAGAAAGATTAAACTTATGAGTTCTGAAAAGTATATTAACAAGGAATAACTCTTTTGTCTTAATATTACACATTTGCAATCCTTGCTCAAGACCTAGCATTAAAGCCTGCATACCTCTGGGAAATTATGAGGAGATATACTTTTTAAGCTTTCTATGAGGATTTATTTTAATAAAAAAATTAGTGTGAAAGGCATGGTTTGATAACCAGTTTTTTGTATTTAAAAAAAAAAATTAATCCATAATTATGATATCACTTTTTTGTAAATTGACATTAAAACACAAAAAGGATTTTCCACATTAACAAAAACTATGTTGAGTTGAAGAAATAAATATGGTGTATTGTGGTATTCAATACTTCATTACATGTTGTTCTAGAGATTTATTTATCTCTCCATATTCAAATGCTGCTCTGCTTAAGTTTAGATCATGTGAAGAGGTAAATGCGCTTATGCTTTCTGTCCAATCTCGCAAAAGCAAGGTTTACCTTTTCTTAAGAGAAAACTTTTACGGATTGTGTTTGACATTTATATCATCATTTAAACAAAGGCAAATAATAACTCTTTTCCACCTGTTTTTTCCATCAGAAACAGAGAAAGATAAAAATGGTAGTACAACAGTAAGTAATGACACTGGACAAACAACTTCCAAAGACAAAGAGGAAAAGAAATACCCCAGGTGCTGACAACTTTTTTTCTTCTTCTTTTCAATATTTTTGTATTCTTTTTGTGATGGAATTTTAGCCTCGTAAATTTTTTCTTCTCATAATAAAGAATGATTTTCTTTAGAATATATATGGCATTCAGGAAAAAATTTTTTTTTTTTGTATCAAATGCAACTTTAAATGTTGATTAACACTCGCCCCGTTAAGCTGATAGCTTTAACCCAAGAACTTCTTAAGTTATTCAAAACTTCTTTCTTGGTCATTTCATCAAACATCATTTTGTCTCCAGTTTGATGTACAATTGCACTTAAGAAGGATTAATATATTCATGTTTCCAAACGCTTTTCTCTATCAAATCATCTTCACAAACTTCCGCGAATTTGAATCTACATATATTCTTTTTTATAGAAGGTAGTTCAATAATGGCTTTAATAATATTTAAGATGGTTTGCTAAACAGATCAGTGTCCCATTTTGGTTTTTTCCTAAATTGCTTGTTTTTTTTTTAGTGTGCTAACACCACAATTCCTGAAGCAACATTGCAAAGATTTGAAGCTATACCAAACGCCAGAACTCAATGATGTGTTATACTTGCATTACAAAGGTACTGAAAGATGTATATCTATCTATTTATCTATCTATATGAAGGCTTCAAGTGCATAGTTTTGTTTTAAGTGCTTGAACTGTGTATCGTATTGATGAGGATTTTTCCTAATTTTAACCAAGGACAAATTAATCGGTAGCATTGTCCACAAATTAGTTCAGAAGTATATTTTATTGCTATTATGAACTAGGAGCATCGGCTTCTAAACTATTTGGTTTTTAACCATAAGAGTTGTAAATTGGAAGCGAATTTTTCAAGCAATAATTCTCAAGTTAGTCCTAAGAATGAAAGGTATCAGAAAATAGCACCATTTGAGGTAAAAATGAAAAAAAACAAAATAAAACACATTTTCCTTAATTTCCATTCCATTGGTGGACAGCTTACACTGAATGAAACTTGGAGTTGTCTTTCAGATGTATTTTTTTGCACAGTCTCTCTCTATTATATCTCACATAGCATTCATATTTTTACTCCTTCATTATACCCTCTTCACTTTTCTTTCCTTTTGAGACCATGTAACTTATAAATAGGAAAAATTTAAGCTAAAAAAAAAGATACTGCTATAAAAATGAAACAAAGTTAACAACACAAAAAACAAAACAAAATACAAAATGTTATAAATTTCCCTTCCTTCAAAACTTCAGGAATTTACCAAATCGAGAACCTAGAGGCGTACACCGGGCTGAAGTGTCTTTGGTTGGAGTGTAATGGCATCAGCCGAATCCAAGGACTGGATAACCAGACAGAGTTGCGCTGTCTTTACCTGCATCAAAACATCATTGAGAAAATTGAGAATCTTGAGCCTCTGCAGAAACTTGACAACTTGAATCTCTCACACAACATTATCAAGAGGCTGGATAATCTAGGTAACAGCAAGTCTAAGTTATATTTTAAGCATAGGCAAAGAGATTTCTTTATTGATTTGATCATATAAATATGAACTTGAATGATCCTTTTTCTTCTTCTTTTATAACAGTTATGAAACACTTAGATATTATAAAAATTTAATAAATTATTTTTCTATTTACCGCTTCTGAATTGAATGCATACTTTGGACTTAATGATTCTTTAGGAGTAATTACAAGAAAACAACATCTCATACTTGAATTCATGATTGTGTATTACGTGATGCAGAAAATATGGGATATAATTTTCACTATCTCTAATAAAGTTTACGGTGTATGCTTTCCAGTGGCTGTGGTTTATTTTCATTAACAAGATTTATCTATCTATGTTAGAAAATGAAAAAGAGGCCAAAAGGTTTTCAAGGTTTCCGTTTTTGCAAATTTTCCAAATACTATTTTATCGAGTATTTCTATGCATTACAAATTTTTGTTTTCATTTTTTCACAACTTTGCATAGCTTCTAAAAATTTGCTCCTTCTTCATAAAAAAAGGAGGAGCAAATTCTGCATCGAACCTTGACAAATTTAGATTAAGTGTAGATTATATTGAACCTTTAGAGGAGTTCAGTATACACAAAAGTTGTACTTTAACATTTGCTTGAAATTACTGAGCAAGCTTGCAAACTTATTTCCTTTTCTGACTCATAGCCCTAAGATAAATAAAGAGCCCTTTTTTATTTTTCACAAATACTTTACCTTTTTCCGCCCCTAGCCTGCCTTCCTGTGCTAAACACCTTAAACGTGTCCCACAACAAGTTGCAGAAAGCTGAGGACATTGAAGAGCTTATCAAATGTCCGAACTTGAGCATTCTGGATCTTTCACACAATAAATTAGATGATCCAAAAATACTGGATGTGTTCATGAACATGAAAAATCTGGTAAGAGGGACCTATTTACATTTTATGATTAGACTCAGACCATCTCAGACTGGCAGCAGTGTTAGAGTACATTTGACAGTGATTGTGCTAAAATTTGCACAAGGTTTCTAAGAACAGTATCAACAACATGCATCAAGAAGAAAATCAAGACTGCGATTTACCTCTGAAATGCTTAAAAAAAATTATTACAAGCACGACATTTGATAGTTTATCTCAATCACTGAAGCACTCCTGAGTGTTAATCCTACAGTTGCGGAAAATGTGACCAAATTTGTCATGTTATAAAAAACTATTAAGAGAAAGAATCCATTTATATTTGATGTATATACTCTATTGCGATCCTTTCCAAGTTTTCCCTTGCTTTATTCTTTTTTTCAGAGAGTCTTGAACTTGATGGGAAACCCCATGAATCAAGAAATAAAATACTACCGCAAGACCATGACAGTTAAACTGGTTGGTTATTTTGTTTCATTTTGCTCAGACAAAAATTATGTATGATTTCATTGATCAGTACGCCTTCTTTTATCTCTATGTTTTTTAGGAAAAATTTATTTACAAATTATGTTTTCTGAAAAAAGACTGAAGTAAATAATTAGCAATTGTCTTCAATGCCTGAGAAGTTGTTGGTAACAATAAGATATTCATTTTAGAAATTATACTTACCTTTGAGTGAGATGACACTATGTAATATAATTATGCAACTTAGAATGACAAAAATACCATGTGCATAGTGCTGATTTAGAATTACATTTTTTTCTGTTATGTGCATGGTCACTGTATCAACTAATGCAGGTTTCAAGGCAGCATTCTTCTTTTTTTTTTTCAAGTAAACTAAATTTTTTAGATAATTTTTATAAATTTTATGCAAAAAAGTTTTTTTTTAGAAAAGTCCAGGCCTAAAAGTAGTTTATTTTTTCATTTAAAAAAAAAAAAATCAATATTTTCTTGCAAAGGATCTTCCTTAAATTACAGTATGTTTATATTCTTACAATTGATTCAAACCAATCATCATATTTGAAGATTTTTACTCTTGGCTAAATTAGAAAAACATTCTGTTTCTGGTGCTATGGAGTTTTTTTTTAATTATTATTGCATCCATAAAAAAAAAAAAGTGTCAAAAGAATTTCAATCTATTGATTTTCAATATCTTTATTTTCATCCACAGAAAAACCTTCAATATTTGGATGACCGACCTGTGTTTCCAAAAGACAGAGCATGTGCAGAAGCCTGGTTAGTTTAACCATTACTGTGGCTTCCTTTAAAAAAAAAATCAAAAGGAAAAAAACTCAGAAAAAAACAAAACAAACCAAACCAAACAAAAAAAACCCAATAAACTTTTAATTACAACCATTAACTTCATTTTGATTTAGCTCCGCCCTTTCAAATGTGCTTGAGAACTTTATTTTACAAGCCATCATTCTCATTGCACTTCTTTTATGTCATTTTGGAAAAGGTTACTATACCATAATATACAATCATACTATTGTGTTATTTTTTTTGTTTAATTAAAAAAAAATGCAATCAGCAAAACTCTGAGCCCTCTAAGATATGAAAAGTTTACGAAATAGGTACAGTGCAAATTTCATTTTGTTTCCATGATAGTTAGAGTCACTACTTATGGTCAGACAAATAATGAAAAGGAATTTAAAATAAACAAATACCATTCGATTTATTAATCTACCTGCCTATCTATCTTTTTATCTCTCTATCTATCTATGCACGTGAGTGTGTATGTATGTACTATCAATCTATCTATGCCTGCATATATATATGAGTATGTATAATCTATCTACCTATCTATCTGTCTCTCTAACTACCCATGTTTAGGCTGGATATGTCTCTCTCTTTCGCATATCTTTTTTTTTAATCTATTCATTTACTTCAGATAGTTTTATCTTTTAAACATACCATAAGTTGATTTCTGACTTTTGAAGGTTTCTATTTTTTTTCGCTCTTGGTTGTGATTCATTAGAAGAAAAAAATCTAAAAGTTACTGGAACAATTATCAGACTTAAGTTTCTTTTTTGTAACAAGTGAGGATTTCAATTTTCTTGAATTAGCCAGTACATCTCCTTGAATTTCATGGTCACTTTGTCTTGGTTGAAAGTGTAAAAGGTCTGAGAGGTCCTCTTTTATTTCTTATGGGAAATGTACATTAAAAGAAAAAGCAATAAAGTAATAACTTCTAATCTAATCTGTCATGAAGATATTGTTGATATATGTACAGGCATGGATTTAGGGAACGATGCTACTTTGAATTAGTTTTCAAGAACAAAATTGTAGGTCAAGCCTCTGAGACACATTCAGTTAATGACTTTCATATCTTTAGATACAAAATTCACCATCAAACCACGAACTTCTTTCATTTACTTAAAATTTTGGATTCATAGATAGCTTGTTTTTTTTTTCTTTTTCAGTTGCCACATTTGCTACAGATGAAAATCTGAATTCACATTTTTTTAATGCTTTTTTGTATTCAATGTGATGTCCATAGGTATGCTGGTGGTCTGGAAGCTGAGAAAGCTGAAAGAGATCGTTGGGCAGATAAGGAGAGGAGGAAACTTATGGATGGCGTTGATGGTAAGTTGACAGTTTTCTTGATAATGCAAGATAAGTTTAAGAAATTTTTTTTTGTCGAGAATTTAATATAAAATTACTAATGTAGTGAGGTTTTTGACTGCTTCAAGTAAAGATTAATTCCAATTTTTTTCTTAATTTCCTTTCTTCCTCAGCCCTCCTCAAAATGCGTCAGAGGACAATAGCCAAATGCATAGAGAAGGAACTCCGTGAAAAGAGACAGAAGGAAGGTGGTGAGATTAAAGGGCATGAGCCTAAGGTGGATGTGGATTCAATAGACTGGTTGTATGGCACGTACAAATTGGTTGGTGATGATACTGTCTACAAACGTGAGGAGGATGTTCCAGGTGACAGTAAAGGGAAAGAATCAGATGATGAGACACAGCGCACAGGTACATGAACTTTTACTTTGTTCTAATGTGTGAAAGGAAGATAAAAATGTAAAATTGTTTTCAGTCATTTTAATTTTCAATGTGTTTCTTCATCATCACTATTTCGAGCACAATCACAATTTTTACCATTAATTTATTGCTTGACATACAATGTCTATGTTATTGAAAGTTTGAAAGAAGGAGAAGAAGGAGAAGAAGGACGAGAGATGGAAGGAATAGATCGTTTTGGTCAACATAAGCCCATGCATGGTATAGAATATTGTCATAGACCATAACTCTAGCTTTTTGGGATGGAAAAATAAATTGAATACTTTTATTGATACTAACATTTGGGTGATCTTGACATTTTACTTTTCGAATGATGGATTTTCTTAAAAATATTTTGGACTTTCATATCAACAGCTAATTTACCTAAATACATTTTCCAAAAATTTTCAATCCATACTAAAGTAGATACTTTTGTTTGATAACTTCTAAGGATGAATCAGAAAAAAAAAGTTGTTTAGTTTTTATAAAACCAACATTGTTGCTGCTCTTGACGTTTATGGTTATAAGTCCTGAATTTTCTTTTTTCCTATAGCAATTTTGTGTCAATAGGTCGTAAACAGGTCAAGTTTTATTTTTCAACATTTATCAAATATTGGGTCTTTAAATTTTATGAAAAATAAACAAATTAAAAGTTTTAAGGTCATGGCAAAAAAAAATTTTAATTTCTATATTTGGTAGTACTATAGCATACACATAATATTGCTTATGTTGAAATTGTTTTGTAATAAAGTGTAGCATGACTAACAACAGTTCCATAGAAAGGATATTACATTTCCTTGATTGTTGCATGTTTGTTATTCAAATGGCAGATGCAATACTTGAAAGCAGCCTCCATAAAGATTGAGAAAATAAAAATGAATTCTTCTTCTAAAGTACAAAGAAATTAAGTTAAAGACTTTTAAAACTTTTTAGCTGCTTATTTTGTTTTGTCCTGTCACATTAGTAAACTTTTCGTGGATGAATGTTGTAAGGCTTTTTAAGCCTTACTCTTCCCTTTTTTATTTCTATTTAATCTTTAATTTCTACCTGAAGAATTGTGATTTGTTGAGCATCTTTTATCTACTTTTGTAACTGTTGGCTGAATGGACACCGATTTATTGATTATTTAATCGGCACTTTCGTAACTTCTTTCTGATTTGGAATAAAGTATTATTTGAGTAATTATATGACGTCAATGGATATGAATCGCAAGCTGACATTAAAATGCAGCTTAGTGCCTGTAGACAGAAAGACATTACTTGATATATATGACAACAACCTGCAAACTCATTAACAGAGACTTGAAAGTTTCAAGATGGTTTCTGACTTCTTCATTTTCTTTCCACTCATTTGAATGTTCTTGCACATAATATGCTATTGTTTTGAGCAAAAATGACTCACAAAAATATGCCACAATATCTGTGGTCTGTTTTTTGACTCAATGCCCATTAACCACCCCTACCATTTCAATTTGTGGATAATTTTGTCTTACCGATTTACATCTCCAATCAAATTCGTCCACTCCTTGAGGAATATAAGGATAATTAGACAGGTTTTGCATTGTATTGCAGACAACACAAATGAAAATCCAAAAGCAAAAGCAATAAGCTTTGCGAAGCCGCCCCCATCATCCTCGCTAGAACCAGACCAAACTGAAGAGGAAGTGGAGGTTATAGTCCCAAGGTCCAGCTCAGGGCAGAACAATGAAGAAACAGGATTATTTTCTGGCAGCAGGGGAAATTCTACTAGGCTGAAAATTACAACTTTTGAAGAAGGTAAAGCTTGGTGATTTTTTAAATTTTGCTTTTTAATAGCAATCATTATTATTTGAATTTTTTTTCTTCTTAATATTACCAAAAATGTTTTTATCATGGTACTGTATTATTTCATTGCTTCTTTATGCTTGCCATTAAAAAAAAAATAAATTGAACACGGCTTAAAAATTAAAATATTTTGTGGCCTTGCAATATTTTTATATGAAATTGACATTTATGGCGTCTTCTTTTTCCATGATGATTAAATAAAAATCTTTCTCCCTTCTATACAGATGACAAATCAAAAGATGAATATGAGGTATGTATGAAACCTTGATTCTAGTACAGTAATTTATGAATACATGTATTAGTTATCAACTTGATTTTAGTTTTTTTTTTCTCCATCAATCTGTAAGCCTTGGATAGGTAATTGTAACAATGATTTTTTTATCCCTTCCAAGTATGCACAATTTAGTCACCCTGAACATGTCCCACTAATGCTTACAAATTTTTTTATGAATTTGTCCCATAGGATTTGCCTGATTTGGAAGATATAGAAGAAGATGAGAATTCCCCGCAGGCCTGCCAGGCTTTGGTACAAGAAGCTGAGAAGGTTGAGACTTTTCTTTTGGTTTTTTGTTCTCTTGTGACAAACAGAGGGTTTTATAAGTACATGTAATTCGAAATATTTAAGAAAAAAAAAAAGAACAAACTCCTTTATGTTGGTAAGAAAAATTCTTTGTTTTAATAACCCTGGGACAAATTCACAAAATAACGGGACCCAAAAAGATTGTATTATTTTCTTGTTGTGCTTCCATTTCCGTTTTCATATTTTAAGAATTTTTTTTTTGTAATTTTCATCAGCTGCTAAGTGAAATGATGTAGGAGATAGTAAATGTGTAAAAAATAAGTTTCAATGTTTAAAATATTTTAATTCACTTTTGATCGACATGTTAGCTGTATAATTTTTATTAGCCTCACACCTTATCATTGTGGAAAACAAAATTGTCAATAGTTTTTCTAGCATCAGAGCAAATTTTCAATAAAGAGACTTTAATTTTGTTCTTTACAAAAAGGAGAAGGGTTGGAAGGAGTTTGAGACTGAGGGCTAAAAAATAAGCTTAGTAGGGATAGCGTCATCTCAGACTTGTACTTTTCTGTGGGAACTCAAAGCACATCAGTGGAATAAAGAGATTTTAATTGAATTTTTACGCTAAGTCACTGACCTAATTATTACTGCATAATTTTTTTCATCATGATATTTGAATTTGTTAGAATTTCAGTGCTTTTATTTTTATTTATTTTTTTATGCATGTTTTCTCATTGTTACTTTGTAGCCATTCAGACCAGTCATTGAAATTCTGGATGAACCAGATGAAGAGGCAGCCTCCCCCATCTCAGCTGGACCTGACCCCAACAGCCAGAGTGATTCACAAAATTGTCAGGCAACACCCAGAGTTGCTCTAAGTGATATTACCTTGGCAGTTGATGACAAAACCTCTCCCAGTGCCTCTAAATCCTTGATATATGAGATTGAGCCAGCAGAAAATGTAAAGGCCAGTGGAAGTTCTACAAAAGTCTTGATAACAGAACTGAGTGATGCTGTAGAGGAGATTACAGCAGATGCAAAACAAGCTACAAAAGAGGCTAAAGTGAGCAGATTAGTTTACTTCTAAAAATTGCATATATATATATATATATATATATATATATATATATATATATATGTGGTTTTTGAGTTAATCTCTTGGTCGATGTATGATAAGAGCCAAGAAGGAGAGAAAAACAGAAATGGAGACTGAAAGACAATGCAGTAGAATGGATAGTTGGATATAGCCCTCTGTAAGCTGTATAGAGAAAAAAGAGAAAAGTGGTAACCATAACATTTTTCCTGGCCAAATTTTCAACCTATCTAAAGGATGAACAATAAAACAGCATAAACTAAAAAACATCAGCAATAAAAAAAAGCAAAAAAAACCTATCTATTTCTTGATTTAATGATAAGCTAATTTGTTGCTTTTTTTTTTTTAATTGGTGGATTCTAAGCTGAAAATAATTTTTTAAGCATGTCATGAAATTAATTGTGAAATATGTAAATAATTGCAAATGCAGCTTTAAGAGAAATAAAATATATTCAATTTTTCCTTTTCTACATAATAGCATCATTTCAGATTAACATCATTGGGCAGAGCAGGAAGATGCCTCTTGGATATTTTTTACAGTAATAAGTAATTATGAAAGCACTTGTCCAAATTTTAGAACTCTCATTTGCAGCTTTCGAACTATTAGAAATTTGCTCCAAGATCAAAAGATCAAGGGATCAAATTTGTTTGTGATAAATGAAGACTTTTTAACCTGTAAATTAATTGCTGTCCAATTTACTTTTATGTAGCTAAACCTGAAGCAAATTTCAAATTAATGAAGGTAAAAAAAATATAAAGCACAACAAAAATTATTTTTCTTTAAACCGAAGCTCACATAGCTAGATAAATTATTTATATGTTTTTTTTCAGAGTCCAAATGACGAAGATTTGGAGGTGGTGGAGAGACCAAAAGAAAAATTATCAGAGGAACTTCTGGAGAATCTGGGATCTATAGCTGCATCCTCGGCTGCTCGAAACCAGACAGCTGCTCAGAGTAGTGTGGAAACAGCACAACCAGACAGTTCTGATGAGGACGATGAGAGAGCAATCATGGATGAAGAACTTGAAGGACTGGACTAGAGGAGAGTTTGACTTTTTTTTTTGAACTGTTTAAATCAGATTTTTTAAAAAAGTAATAAATTTAGGAATGATGAGTTTAAATGAAATGAAGCTTACTATGTATAGTTTCTTTTAACTGAAAAGCCAATTTGTCAAACTTTTTTGTCTAATCTAAACTTTAGCACTTAAAGGTGATACCGAGAAGATCTTTAAATATCAAAATCACATGCACACTGTTGTCTTAGGATGTATCAGTAGACACATAAAATATCAGTATCTCTTGCCCAAGATATGGATTAGATATTGCCCTTGATTGAAAGGCAAACTGTGCAATAGTTTCTTTTTTTGTCTGGAACATAAAAAATGTGAACTGCTTCAGACCACAATGAATTCTGGCATAAAAAGAATTTTTTTCCTTATCTTTTCTTGAATAATTAAATTTATTTCTCTTAGTAAATTTTTTCGAAGCACTTAAACCATTTTACCAGCTAATCTCCCCTTCTTGTTTCTGGTTACTGCTGAAAAGATTCAAAACTACCTCCCAGAAACTCTTGAAAACTGCTGATATGAATTTTTTTTTTCACATACCAAAAAAACTGCTGGTAAATCTAAATTGTTTGAAATTCCTATGTCTCCCTCACAGTAATAAACAGGGAGAATATCTGCTTTCCTCCAACTCATTTCTTCAAATCTGTGCATGGATTAATAATAACAGACTGCAAGGACTATTTGCAGCTGTTATAACCAGATACAGATACAGACACAGTAATATTTAATACAGCTTTTATAGCAATTTAGACAATCTTAATACTATTTTAATTCTTAATCAACAGCTTACTCTGGAAGTATAAAATATTTTTTCTTTACATACCTTAAATCTCTAACTGATTAAGATAAAGTCTCCTAACTTGCCAAAACCATTTTTTCTTCATTTGCTTTGCCTTTTCAGTTGGAAGCCATGAGCATCCAATAACTAGTCCTAATAAGCCATATTAAATGAATTGCGATGATTTGATTGTTTTTTTTTTTTTTAAGACAATGAAAAATAAATACAAAAATTTATACAAAAAGGACACTATTATATTGAATCTGACCCTAAAAGCGTCCTTTTATTTGGATTCTGGAAGAATAACATAAAAAGTACAATAAAATGTAAAAAAGAAAATAAAAAAAGAAAACGCAGGAGAAGGAGGGATTGGCTGTGAATGCAAAGGATGAGTTGAATGGCTAATAAATTATTTGAAAAATGTATGATTCTGAGTGATTGCTAAATAATACTTCAGAGAAGCAAGTACCGCAAATAAGCTCTATTTGTGTATTGATGGATGTTAATCTCAGTGGAAATGTGAAAGCTTTTTTTTCATTCAATTTGTGATCCTAAAGCTTCTTTAAGTTCATACTGAGATATGACCTTGTGTTTGATAAATATTTTTTCCACCTTGTAAATAGAGAAACGTTATCAAACCAGTGAGGGTTTTTTTTTTTGAAAAATCTTATCAACTGTGTAAATATGACTGATCATTTAAAATTTTTTGAACATTAAGATTGTTACAAATTTATTTATTCTGAATTTTGAAGTGAGAAATAAAATAATATTTACAAAACTGAACCTTTTCATTCATGAGTTTTCACTTTGCTCAAACACTTCTAAATGTGTTTCATCTTCTAAGTCATGAAAAGCGATCATTCATGCTTACAATAGAAGGAAATAGTTTTTACTACATAATACATATGTGGCGGTTTTTAAATGATCGTAGATCATCGGATTTGTTTCTAAGAGCACCATACTATATTATTGTAGACTTTTTTTGGTTTTCATTTCATAACTGCAATCAGTTGAAAAATTATCTGAATAAAGGCAAAGAAAGGAAGAAGAGGGGTGATGGGAAAAAAATGAATTTGTGTGTGTGAGAGAGAGAAAGAGAGAGAGAGAGAGAGAGAGAGAGAGAGAGAGAGAGAGAGAGAGAGAGAGAGAGAGAGAGAGAGAGAGAGAGAGAGAGAGAGAGAGAGAGAGAGAGAGAGAGAGAGAGAGAGAGAGAGAGAGAGAGAGAGAGAGAGAGAGAGAGAGAGAGAGAGAGAGAGAGAGAGAGAGAGAGAGAGAGAGAGAGAGAGAGAGAGAGATTCTTTTACAGGTATTAATAGTGTAAGCTGCTGCTCTGAAGCTCTCACCATCATCGACTGAAAACGGCACATTGTGTCTCAAAAACACATGATAAGGACTTCGAGACCTTACGAGATGCTTGAGGCTTCCGATTTGAAAGAAATCGAATTCGTTGTTGTTCTTCATTATCATATATGTAAAACTATTTAAAAGTGGAAAGAAGTTTGAACTCGTGGCAAGGTAAATTAGTTCATCTTATTTTTAATCCTAGGGAAAAATTATTTGAGCATTCATTTCAAAACTTTTATTTTAATGAGGCGAAGAAAGAAATAGGAAGATAATTAGGCAAAGGAAAACCTGGCTTTTGAATACACACGAATATATCTTGGGGAAAGAAGAAATGAAGGAAAAGGAGATTCCCTTTTGTTTTGTACCTCTCTAAAAATGAATTTAATATACCATTACGCAGTTTACCAGTATTATATGCAGCTAATCAAAACGTCAACATTCACTGTCTGATGTATTCTTAATTTGACGACGCTGCCGCGGTGAGTAGGGCACTAGTGGAACATTTAACATTGAATATAATTCTAACATTTCTGTTTCAGGAGCCATTTTAATTAAAATGATATCACGAAATAAAACCATCAAAATAACCAAATTCTATTTTTAAAAGGCTCTAAATCAAAAGAAAACAGAGCGGACAACTCTAAATGCCTCACATTTTGTTAGTTATACGTTTCCTATGCTTCGTAAATATCCCGTACCTAATTTATCACTTGCGCAAAACCTAGACTAGTATGGGTACGATTAAATATAAAACGCCCTTACTAAGTTCTTTGAATCAGGACCGAACCCTTCTAACTTCTGATCTACCCTGCGCTCCTATCAGTTGATTACATTTTCTTCTTGTACTAAAACTCATCCACAGTTTTACCAATCTGTTGTCCTCCTTTTCATCCTCGTTCATTTTGTCGTCATTTTCCTCGTTTTCTTCTCCATATTCGTCGCATCTTTGTTCATGGTTAGAATTTGTCCCTTGTTTTTAACCCAAGAGTTTGTTAACCTAATCATTCCTTCTTCTTTTTTTTTTTTACTGCCAATTTAACGATAAGTAAATTTAAAGCATAAAACACGAACTTATTTTTGGGATGTTGATGATATAAAAGGTTTGCTGTTTTATCGATTTCTTGTCTTCTCACCGATCGAAAAGAGTCAGTAACATACCACATCAAAGGCACGCAGTCAGTTTTATGGGTTTATGGTTTACTTATATCCTTTGTAACCTTGTTGATTTTACATTCAGGCTCACGTTGCCGAGAAGGTACAAATTAACTTTACTCTAGATATTTGCGGAAAAAAAATTCAGCGAAAGTATTCATAAAACAGTTTCGAGGCACATTCATTGTTAAAAACGCTTTATATTTTGTTCTAATTAAAAAAAGAAAAAGAGAAATGAAACATTCTAACATCTTGAGATTTTTTCTTATAAATTTTATAACATGTTGATACAACTAAATCGGAAGCTATGAATTCCCAGAATACTCTTCACCTAAGCAAACCTTATGTTAGCACGTTTAAAACTTTCTACAGAACATTGTGAAAGAAGTTATAATAAACTGGGAAAATGCAGAAACCCCCCTCATCCCAGGTGGATGATGAAGCCGTGGAAATCAGTTGGTGGATGGGTGCGAGGCAACTAACAAACCACGCAAGGATATTCACATGTATAGATTTGAAGTTCAATCTATGCAATATATATATATATATATATATATATATATATATATATATGTATATGTAAATATAAAAAGGTTATACATAGAAAGATCTACCCAAAAAAAAAAATATTGTGGAAATACACACACACACACACAATATATATATATATATATATATATATATATATATATATATATATAAAGAAAAAAAAAACACTATTCAAAAAATATTTTATAAAAAATTGACTACGGTGAAATGAGTAAGAAAGAATATACGATCACGTTGGAACTTGTCGTTTGTTTATTGGGTTTAATGAACCACATGAAAAGCATTTCTTTTATTTTTCTCTCCTTTTCTTTTTTTTTTTTTTCCATAAAAAAATGCCCTTTTATTGCCCTAAATCTTTCAAGTCCCGGAAGTGGATTTAAACTATCCTATGTGGCATTTCCCGCATGAGTAAACAAGGCACGGTTTGAGCAGTCTAGACTTAAGATTATCTTCCATGGTATGCATTTTGCATTCAAATTACGGATTTGTCTAACAGTTTGTACGCGATACATGCTTTTTAAAATATGGATCGCGAAGCTAGTTTTGGCGAGAAACCCCTACGAAGTCCGGCGCTAGCACTCTCAGCCACCCTTGCGCATAATGCATCTACAATGACTTTAACTTATTTATAAGGAAAAGGATTCAAAGATAGAGTCCAGAGTTTACTTATCTCGCAGACTTACGTAGACCTAGCTTTTTGAGCACTTCATTGTCAAAATAAAAGTTTTCGTCCGAAACTAACGTTTTACATATCCTGGTTGTAAACCAGACAGCGTCTTTGACGAACTTGATTTCGTAATTATAGAACATCTTCTATGTTTGTGTCTTCAATTAAAAAAACAACCAATTTTAGGCATCTTTTTTCATAAGGCCCCAAGTTTATACGATTTTTTTTTATTTTTGGTTGGAAGAACACGAAATATGAAAAAGGCACACGCACGGAAACAACAGCAACAAAAAAGCAAACAAAAAAAAATAAAAACGTACATAATATTTCTTTAATACGCTCGGCAAAAAGTTCTAAAGCAATACGTATCATCTAACAAGGCCTTTATCCATCTTGCCTTGTAGGCGCGAACGTATTGGTGACGTCAACATGTATTTAAAAGAGGACAAGCTAACCTAAACAGCATTGGCTACATATCGTGCGGGGGAAAAAGAAGAGAGAATTGCTGTTTTAGTGATCAAATATCGATATTTATTATATTGCACAGGTGTTTTTATCGATCTCGATGCTGTCTCTTAATAGGGTCAAGGTTTTTCAAGGTGCTTTCCTTCGATAGCGCGAGCTCTCATTGGTTATGAATATAATTTCCTCAACGCATAGTTGAAGGAACGATCTAACTAAACACCCTTTGTTTTGTCTTCTGCTCTGAGTACGGGAAGTTCAACCACACGTTCAGCGTTGAATGAAAGGAATAAACTCAGCTTTGCCACGCTGTACTGATACTGCCTTGCAAAAAAGGATGAGGAGATAGAGTCATGAAGTCAAATCCTCATTACTACCAAATAATCTATTATGGTCCTTTAAGAGTAGGATTGGTTCAAGAGTATTCAAAAGTATAAATCACATTGAAGAATGTTACACTGATTGGATGCTATGAGTTATACATAAAACTCACTACCCAGTCAGAATCAAATGTGATAAAGTCTGATTTCTATATAATTGTTCTTAGCTTCTTTAGAGTCGGCAATGAAATAACACCTTTTAAGGGCGAATGGAAATTTTCAGTTTTAAAGGATCAGTATACTACATCATGTAGACTACACTGTTAAAAGAATTTTATGCTTTATTCGTCTTGTTTTGAATTAGATAAACAAACAAAACATAACCCTTAGTTGATCTGGGATATGTCATGAAATCGGAAGCAATGACTACAGCTCCTTTTTTTTTTTTTTTTGTTTTTTTAGTAAAATTGACTTCTAAGATAAATAACAGGAGTGTCTTGAAGAAGAAGAGGTAAAGATTTATTAATGAATTGAGAGTTCTCAAGAGAAATCCTGAGATCAAGATAGAATAATAGTAAACTCATAAGAAGAAAAAGGCCAGCCTGACTTTGAGCTCGTCCAAAAAATATGTGTGTTTTTTGAATCGTCTGTTCACGTGTTATGGCTGATAGTCTTATGTTAACAATGTAAGGGACATTCAGAACGACAGTGAAAAGAATTTTATGAGCAAGTGTACAAAAGCTATTTGTGCTATGAATAAGGAGGCTGCAAGAATCGCTCTATATATTTGCACTGATGTACGTGCCAAAGTATGTATTGCGAGTATTACTGAGTCTCTCAGGATGCATGTATTGTATACGCCCACCACTTAGATGAAAATATCGTCGTAAAAATCATGTACCTAAAAATATCATAACTGGTTCGATTATTCGTTAAAAAAATACATACCGTCGTTTTAAAAATAAAAAAGCGTTCATAAAGTTTATCCGAAGAAAACGGACCTACCAGACAAATTAGATTGTCTATAAATTTGGATGAAGGTAAGTTGGCCAACCATTTTCCACCACGTCATCGCAATGTCGTGCCAAAGATATCCCGTCTATGCATTGACGAGGGAAATAAGTTTAATAGCGTTGCAGATGGCTAAACAGAGCAAAAATGTATCATCATGATTAACATTTATGCTTTGTATCCCCTACTATATCACACCGTAAGGAATTCGATCACAAATTATTTCGATATTCCACTAAGTAAATGCAAAAAATAAAAACTAACGAATATAAACAATAGAAAGGAAAATAAAACCCACAATGATGTACCTTTGCATTCCTGGTCATGACGAAACTCCGGGCTATTTTCATATTAAATTGTGTTACTGTATAAATTGACGAAGTCTGTTCCAGTGGATGTTTGACTGTTATTAGTATTACTGTTATCACTGTTAGTTATTTTTGACACTTCAGTCTTTCTCGAGGCTCTAAGAGAATCTTTATTTGCATGACTTATTTTTAAAGTTTTTGTAATTCACTTCCAATTATTCAAAGCACTATTTGAAAAGCAGGGGCTCATCTCTTTTTTACCATTGGTGGATATAATCCCAGCTCAGATTCCCCAAATTCACTAGAAAGTTCAGGCTACGAAGACTATCCGTGTGTCCACACACGGCTTCAACTTGAACATACTCGGGGCTTGGGTTTAAAATTAATCACTGAATTACATCTATTAAAAAAACCGCAGTGGCTCAGTCGGTAGGGCACTGTGCTGACATTTGTGGAAGTCCTAGACTCGACCTCAGCTGAGTCACCTAGTATCGGTTCCCATCAATCAGCGCCATCCTTGACATAACGGGAAGTAGCCGTCTCAGAAGAGAATTCTCCGCGGAACATAAGAGACGATAATTTAATCGGTGAACTCATCTGCTCCCTTCTTGCTCTATTCTCGCTATTGGAGTGTCAATAGATCCAAAGTGTCTCGCTTTTATTTGAAAAAACAAAAATCCTTTGTGTTATTTCAAAAAAAATATTTTTATTTCTTTTCAGTCTTATCATTGAAGACCCTCATTAAAATCATGAATGTTCCTCAGCCTTTATTTGATTAGACTGTCTTTGTTTATCTAAGTAATATTTTTTGTGGACAGGCTATATCAAACTGTAAAAAAACCGATCAGATTGTGTAACCAGTTGTCGTAGTGGCCTGAAAAAGTTTTGTAACATGAAGGAACAGAAACTGCTTTTGTTCAATAGTCTGTTACTTTTTGGAATGTGTGCTCTTCAAATTGTAAGAAATCTGATTTTTTGTAATTAAATTTCCACATAGTAAGACGAATCTACACTTAACTTCGTCCTACTTTAGGTTTCCAATTAAACATTTCTTACACGATTTTGTACTATCCGAAAATTGGTTTATGAAAAATCAAATAAAATAAAACATGCTGCTTGCCTGGTATCCTAGCACTTAAAGAAACAATATAAGTAACTTTTCCGAATAAGATAACAACTTTATGGGTTGTTGCCTACCGTTAAAATAAACCAACCCTGGGATTACTGACCTTCTAAATTACGGTTTGGAAGGATAATTCCCTGTAATGCTTAAGAGAAAATGTATTTGAATCTTCTTAATTCAAGTTATCAGACCGCATCTGGCCGCCGGTATAACTTATTACAATCCGACTAACGGCGCCAGATATTGCGCGCTTTGAAACGGATTTGTAAACCTTTTACTGAAGGACCCCCAAAAATATTGCTTATTTTCTTTCCTGTTCATACCTCCTTAGTTAAGACTGGTATAAAACTTCTTAAAAACGATAAGAAACTTTATGAGTACGAACCCCCACCCCCCCACCCCCATATTTCCCGTTAAAATAACTTGACTCCAGGGTTACCGACCGTCTAATCATAGTTTGGAAGGATCATGATATAAAAAAGCTGCCTTTAATGCGTTCTTAATTGCAATAATTGAATCCTAGCGCCTATTATTTGCTAAAGTCTCTTCTATGATGTTTCCTTTTCATGGTTAATGATACTTTCTTTAATATTGATTTTCATGCTTCATTGCGTTACTACTGAAGCAAAAAAAATTATATTGTTATTATGACTAAGTTCATGCTTTAAGACATAGTCAGTTAATCCTTCGAATATTAAATTCTACTTAACAAACAGCTCCTTCATTCAGGCGAAAGGGAATGAGAAGAAATCGAAACCAATTAAGCAACAAAAGCGTTTACAAGAATACTGAACTTGAGTGAGGTTTTGCAAAAATTTCAAGAATTTTTTTATTCTGATCAAAAAGGAAAAAAAGAGAGATTGTAAGGAGGTGAAAAGGATGAAAAGAAAAAGGGAGAGACAAACAGACAAACAGACAGACAAGCAAAGAGGGAGGGAAAAGAGAGAAAAAGAGAGAGAGAGAGAGAGAGAGAGAGAGAGAGAGAGAGAGAGAGAGAGAGAGAGAGAGAGAGAGAGAGAGAGAGAGAGAGAGAGAGAGAGATAGAGAGAGAGAGAGAGAGATAGAGAGAGAGAGAGAGAGAGAGAGAGAGAGAGAGAGAGAGAGAGAGAGAGAGAGAGAGAGAGAGAGATTCAGGTTATTTAAGCATTGAATTTGAATGAGAAAAAATTACGAATTTTAGGTGATAAGAGCGGAATGTTAATAAAAGATAACAGACTAAGACTTCAATTTTTTTAAAGTAGAGATTGTATTTCCTTGTTAACCTGAACCGTTTACCGTAGTTGTCAATTGAACCCTAAAGGTAAAATACTAAGACCGAAAAAAAGGACCCGATGCCAATGCATAACCCCAAAACCTAATGCCTCAGAGAAATTTTATTTTAATCTTCTTAAACATTGAAAGTAGTAGACCACGTCTGGCCGACACTTTAATAACTCATTATAACAATCGGATAAAAACATCACCATTATTGCACACTTTGAAGCGAATATGGGGTCTATAAAAACTTCTCCCAATGAAACCGAAAAAAAAAAGTGCACCTTCGTTCCTCCTATTAAGTCTTAATAACTACGAGAAGTATCTTGTCGGTTACACAGAATTTTCACAGTATATTATTCTATTTTTGCAATTTCTCGAAAGATGTCACATGAAACACTCTTATATCTACTATTGTTATACGAAAGAGCAATAGAAAAGAAAGAGAGAAGAGATACTACCATGCCAGGACGTACAATAACATATCACAAGGCCATACACGGCAATTTTTTTTCCACTATATTACTCGTACATTGCTATCGCAGTCTCTTTTTACGTGATGGGTTTATGCGTATCAGAATAACGTTTTAATGCCGAAATATTTCCGAGCATTTTTCTTCACCTTCAAACTTCCTCCATATTAAAAACGGATCAGCCGTGAAAAATTAGCAATATTTTCTTAACCACAAACGCAAATCAAAAGTAATCCACCGAGAAAACAATATTGTTTTCTTTCAATAGACCAAGTTAAACCGCCAGATCACGAACTGGTAGCGGTAAGCTCCCTTGTCTAAGTTATTGCTTACTGCGAGAGGGTGGTGCAAACACGGTTCAGGTATATAACGTGAGTAAAACCTTTTCGAAATGCGGTATTTTGGACGCCGTTCAGGGCAATAATATTTTATAGTATTTATGGTCGTGTACAAAACACACAGACCGAGTCGTATCTGCAACACACCAATAAAAACTAAAAATCTTCAAATCATACAGCGGTAGTTGGTTTTCTCCGATCAAACAGGAGGTCTGCCGGTAAGTGAAAATTTAACTAGTTTCTTTTTCCTTAACAATTTAAAGACTTTTAAGACCTACACTTTTGTTCTAAGCAAATAATTAAGATATGATATGTGTAATTGAATCAATATTTTTTCTCGGAAAGCAAATCTGTAGTTTCAACATTGAATAATCCAAGAAGTTTCGTAGCTAACTTTTTCCGTCTTAGGTGAAAGAAAATAGTGTTTCGTCCTGGGAGCAAAACTGTTTTCATACCCTTTAATAAGGAATCAGTACAGATTCTTTGAACTTAAACTTGCGTAGAAGAAACAAAACAAAATTTTAAAGGGATTAATAGTTCTAATAGCTGACCGTTGTATTGCGACATTATTTTTTTAACCTTTATTACTCAAGTTAAATTATCTATTGTGATGCCAAACTCAAAGACTGTTATTGAAAACATGGAAATTCGACATAATATAGCATAATCATAATTTATAAGTATTTTGTGTTTATTTGCTTCTTTGTTCTTATTTTTTTTCCAGATTTTTTTTAAATATAGCTTTTGAGATGACAATTAAGAGTTTGAATTTTTAACCAATAACGAGATGAATGGCAGACTACACCTAATCCTCTCCATGAATTTTTAAAAATCTTCCTTACCCATTTTTTGTGCGTTAATTTCTAAAGAAAATACGCAGATTGTAACTAAGTGCTTTATCCTGCGTCTCTCTCGCCAAAACTTATTTCTTTAGCTTACATCTGCTTCAACAGCCATATTAATGTATTTGTTTATAGTGTCTAAAAACCATGCTTTATACTGCAAGACGATGGGACGACTACTACTACTACTACTACTACTACTACTACTACTACTACTACTACTACTACTACTACTACTACTACTACTACTACTACTACTACTACTGCTACTGCTACTGCTACTACTACTGCTACTACTACTACTACTACTACTACTACTACTACTACTACTACTACTACTTCTACTACTACTACTACTACTACTACTACTACTACTACTACTACTACTACTACTACTACTGCTACTACTCCTACTACTACTACTACTACTACTACTACTACTACTACTACTACTACTACTACTACTACTACTACTACTACTACTACTACTACTACAGAACAAAACAAAATAGGTACGCTTTCGGCTTTTTGGTTTAATCAGTTACAAAAAACAAGAAATTTTACAGTGCAGGAATATTCATACATAAAAGTGCATTACAAATTATAAATTAAAAAAAAAAAGATTAAAACGTTATTAAATATAGAGAGAATTCGAAATAATAATAATAATAATAATAATAATAATAATAATAATAATAATAATAATAATAATAATAATGGTGATAATGATGATGATGGTGATAATAATAATAATAATAATAATAATAATAATAATAATAATAATAATAATAATGATAATGATAATAATAATAATAATAATAATAATAATAATAATAATAATAATAATAATAATAATAATAATAATAATAATAATAACAATAACAGTAAAAATAACAATAACAATAATAATAATAATAATAATAATAATAATAATAATAATAATAATAATAATAATAATAATAATAATAATAACAATAACAATAACAATAATAATAATAATAATAATAATAATAATAATAATAATAATAATAATAATAATAATAATAATAATAATAATAATAATAATAATAATAATAATAATAATAATAATAATAACAATGACGATGCTCATCATTGATAATGATAGTTCTACTTAGACTACTTCAGCAAATGATTATAGTAGTTTATATATTTTTCACCTTGTCTACAGTGAGCAATGAACTTAAAATTCATTATTTCAAGTTGCGCCGTCGTATTAAAAGGAACCCTGCCTTAAAAATTGCAAATTGTATATCAAATGATATCTTTTTTGTCAGAATGTTGAGGATATAGAAGGTTTATCTTCTTTGTTTTGTTTTTTTTTTAATTTTCGAACGATAAAATTGGTTTAGTGTGTTTAATCCTTATTGATTATATCGCCGAATTTGATCTTTAAAACCTATGTCTAATCCTGGCCTTTAATACTACTACAGACATATTTTTTAAACTTTTTTTTTATTGGAATAATCAGTTTTTCTTTTAATTTCCCTTTTTAAATAGAAAATATCTCAAATAAAATGATAGAAAATGCATTGAAAAATCATGAAATCCAAACTTTTTTACAAGTAGTATTTTATCACAGCCTTATTCTAGCTTAAATCACTCGCTGCTTTCGTTTTTAACGACCAAAAGCCAGTACTATTTTTATTTGCACACAGAAAATATTATTTTTAAATATTTAATATGTATCATTCTACTTTATTTGTTTGCCAAATAAATTTGATTACGTCAAGGTTCTAACAGGAAACGAGCGATTCACCAGTACAACTGTTTTTATGGTGTTTAAGAAGCATTATGAAAAGTGTTATGGGGAACAAGGCCGTTCACAGACAAATTATTATACATACGACCATTAATGGCGTCGAGTGGAATAAAACTGGAAATAAAAAGAATTGATTTCGATTATCCTAAGTTCACGTGATTTTCTATGCCGCATAAAGTTCTTTTTCGAAGGAAAAGTTTTTGACATGCTATATGATAAAGTGCAATAGAATCAATTGTTTCACCAAACTTCAGTCAGCTTAGTTATATTTTTCTTTTACACGACATAATCAACACAAGAATTGAACCAGTAAGTCTATTTTGACAACTCCGTAGTTTTAGTTCTCAAATTTTTAACATCCCTCAAGTTATTTTTTTTTATTTTTAATCGCAAATGTTTATTCTTTACGTCTTTTTTGGAATAGCCCCAGTCTCAAAGCTCATAGACTACACCGTTTTGTTTAAATTTTGATAATTTTTATTCTAAAATGTTTAATGGAAAAAAAATGTGTCAAAACTAGGTAAATTCCATGAAGATGTGATGAATCGTGCCAGCAGGATCTGTAAACGTAAAGGCATTTTTTATAGTTCTAACAAACAAGCTTAGATCTGTCTAGATTCTCAATGTTATTTCATGGAGAGTCATGTATATATTTTTTTTTACTGAACTCCGCGTTTTACATAATCTTTTTTTTCCCTTACATCTAAGCATTAATAATAGTGTTAAAGCATTAATAATAGTGTTAGTGCTTTTGAACGTTTAAGTTTACTCAATACTAATTATTGTGAAGATGCCGTTTCATCCTGTGTTCCGCACTTATTAAAGCACAACCCATCAGTACCTTTTTAGAAAAAAAAAATATTCATAGAAAGAACATTAATGGATTTATTCAATTTGAAATGGTTGATTCTAGATGCTAAAAAAACATAAACAAATCCGTACGTGAATAGTTAAGTACTAGGTCATTCAGAGATTTTAAAGTTTTACTATTTGTAAGAAAAAAATAGAAAAAAAATAAGCAAGAGCATGCTGTAAAACAGTAAATATTATATCCTAAAGAATACGGAGGGCGCAGAATTATAGTGTTACAAAATGCGAGACTAAATGGCTGGGCGTTTACTGAGAACATTGTAAATAAAAACTGGTGTTACCATTATCGTTTTAACATATGTCGTAAATTGGATCTAAACCTTAAATTTGACAACGATTTTTCAGTTGAATGTAAAGAGTTAAAGCTAGCTTTAATTCAACTGTAGAATCGTTGTCACACAAAATTTGCATTGCCTAGAATAAAGAGTGTCATGTCTAATAGCTAAATGTCCAAAGATAACATCAAGTGAAGGTCAGTAAATCATATTTAATACATAAATAATTAGATACACAAATACATTATAAGAACTTATTGACGGCTAGCCATTATTATTTTTTAATAACTACTCTGATTAATGTTAAAGATAAATTTGACCCCCCCCCCCAAAAAAAAAAAAAAAAAAAAAAAAAAAAAAAAGAAAAGAAAAGAAAAATTAAAAAAAAAGTGTTCAATGTATGTATAAAATAAAACAAAATATGATTTTTTTTTTAGCGTTCTATATCAAAATCTCTTTGTTGATTTTCAATATTTGAGAATAAATAAATTAAACATTCAGGCAACTAAATCAGTTGAAAAATGAGCAGAGCCAGAGCAGACAGAGATTTAAAGTTAAGGGAAAACGATAAAAAAAGATAATAATTGAACAGCAGCTAAGAGAAAAAAAAGCACGACACACAAGGAGTAAAGAAGAGAAGCAATAAATCAGGTGGACAACAAGAAAAGCTGCCTGGCATTATATCTGGCGACTCTTACAAGCCTGAATTTTATTTAATATTATTTTTGTGATTACAAAATATTAGAAAAATTTTATATGAGAGAATAGGATAGAGATGGTAACAGTCTTTTTTTTCTAGGCTTATTTGATTTCGTTTGAGAAAGTTACACTAAAAGTCGTGAAATAGCTAGCCTCAATCCAAAATTATAGGCTCATTTACTGACAGAATGAGAGAAGGACAACTAGAACTAATTACAGAGAGAGAGAGAGAGTGAGTGAGAGTGAGAGAGAGTGTGAGAGAGAAAGAGAGAGAGAGTGAAAGAGAGAAAGAGAGAGAGAGAGAGAGAGAGAGAGAGAGAGAGAGAGAGAGAGAGAGAGAGAGAGAGAGAGAGAGAGAGAGAGAGAGAGAGAGAGAGAGAGAGAGAGAGAGAGAGAGAGAGAGAGAGAGAGAGAGAACGCGATAAAAGACATACAGAAGACGGAAGAAGACGAAAAGGATATAACGAATGAAAACATCACTTGCTAAACCATTTTCTGCTCTTCATGGCCCCATAAAGACGAAACAAGTAGGTCAAGGAAACAAGCAACAACAGTAGCAAATCAACACAGACCAAACCAACAGAGAAGACCAAAGCAGTTCAATACCAATCATCTTTACAGTGGAAAAAAAATCCATTTTTTTGGGTCACAATTGTGACTGCCTGGTATAATAAATCCTTGATGAAATACGTGTAATACGTGTAATACATGTGTAATCTGCATGATTTTTGCCTGAGAGAACCTATTTTTACTATTATTGCCATGGAGCAATATTTGATTAAGGGTACAAGTACGTTTAATACGATAATACAAGCTTAGATTTGCGTCTTTGCCACTTAGCTTAAACAATAGGGCATCCATTAATCCATCTGCCCGCGTAGACCTTGTTATCTCTCAATCTCACGTAGAATTATTTAGCAATGACGCGGGTTGAGCGAAGCATTTTATGCGATTTTTTGTCACGCTTTACATGACCTGTGCATGTTTTACTCAAATAATAATTACGGTAGTATCAGTGTTTGGTACTTTATTATTTTGTGCACATGCTTTACACCATAAGAATCAAAATGCGACTCAGCGTTATCAATTGCGTTTGTGTGAGTGAAGTTATGTATGAAAAAAAATCAAATGAAATGTAGTTATGATTCTAGAAGCTATCAAGTAAATTTCCTTTGTGTAAGTATAATTAAAAAAAATTAAGGAACAACCATAAAAAAACGTTTTTCTCTCGGAATTCTCTCTCAGCTATTTGCAATACTTTGAAAGGTTGAAAAATAACTTGAAGTCTTGTAGATGGAGATATTGCTTCATTATTTCGAATTGTCTAATTTTTTTCTTTCACTATCAACGGTGCGAAATGAAAATTTTATTTTTGTGAAAATAGTTAATTACTTCCGAATGATTCAATACGGAAAGTGGCTGCGTCGAATTAGAAAACCTGTCTATTTATACATTCATACAATTATTATGTAGACTTTGATCAATGCGCAGTTATAGAATCCAGCAAGGCAATGCACCTTCAGGCACTCTTAATAGGAATAAGAATAGTTAGCTAAAATTGCAAAATTCAAAACAATATTTGATCACTTTAAAACCCCAACATCATCTTAGTAAGCCCAGAAATAACAATAATTTCCGAAAGACAGTGCACCTCTTCGCACATTTTTGCAGCAATGTATAGCCTATGTAAAATTAAGAGAGCTTATAAGAATCTATATAAAATATTTTTAGGTTGGGAAACTATAGAAGCAGGTGACTTTCCACCTTTACAGTCTTCCAATAAGCATTTGAAAAGATAGTTAAATAGTTTAGTACAGAAACATCTTGTTTCTTGTATTCTCTATACTTTCCTAATAACTGAAGATCACTCTTAACACCTCACTATAAGGCAATATAAGTGCGACCACAGATTACTTAGAAATAAAATGACTTGCCCATTTATCAGCACATAAATAATGACGAGCGTATAAAAGGATTATAAATAGATCAATAAAAAATTGACAAACAACTAAAAAAAAAAATGCATGGACAAGCAGGATCAAAGCATTAATTTTAGCCTTTGATTCTCTTTTTCTTGTTTTAAAATCTCAAGGAAATGGTTATTTAAAAAAAAACACCAAACAAAAACCAACAACTCCTCCTTTTTCATGCAACTTCATGAATTAGTGATATAAAGAGGAATATACCTTTATTGTAGCACGCTACTCTCCTTTGTTTTACAACTCTGAGACACTTCCATCGAGACAAAACATACTCTATAAAGGATAAATCAAGATTTATGTGATTTTATACATCGTCTTGTTGCTACACACGAACACGTACTTTCACATGTGAGGCTTTTTGTACACAGTTGAATTCTACAAAATTTAATTTTCTCTTTTTATTTAAAACACTCGTCTCTGTTTATGTAAGAGCTTCAAGAAGGTTATTTGGGATTCTCAAAACTGAAACAACAGCAACAACAAAAAAATTGTTAAAAATAAGGATCTTGTCTATACTCACTATGTTCCGCCTATAGAAATATTGATGTCACATATTTATCCGCATAGAATGATAATAATAAATTCAACAAATGATGAAGTATGCGTATAAATCAACAGTTTTTGCAAACAATTAACATACGAGCCAACATATCAACTTAGAATGGAATCTATCAAACATGAAAAAACTCAAGCGATAAAATCAGCTGCTAAGCATAAAATGATAATTATAATCAACGAAGTCGAAAAAAAAAACCATTTCAATTTCTTTTTTTCCCCCTAGAAGTCACTATGGCTGGCAGAGGACCAGTTTACCTGGTTGCCTTCTTGTTACTGCTAACCACTGTTGTATCTGCCGGTAAGAATTATTTTTTTCCATTTTCAATCACATATTTAGTTCTGTCAACGTTCTGGCTATGAATTAAATATAGATACTTCATCGCGTATATGATCATCACAAATGAAATCATTATAATCCTTCCTGTAAATTTTTATCTAGTCAAACATCATTATCTTTGTTCCCATCAACGCAATCACCATGTTCATGTTAACATCAAATTCCTTGGAATAGTCATTATTATTATCTTCATTATAATGTCATGACGACCGCATTTATTTAATACTACAATTACTACACCTACTCCTACTACTTCAACTACCACTACTGCTGCTGCTGCTGCTGCTGCTCCTGCTGCTGCTACAACTACTACTACTACTACTACTACTACTACTACTACTACTACTACTACTACTACTACTACTACTACTACTACTACTGCTACTACTTCTGCTACTACTGCTACTACTACTACTACTGCTACTACTACTACTACTGCTACTACTACTACTACTACTACTACTACTACTACTACTACTACTACTACTACTACTACTACTACTACTGCTAGTACTGCTACTACTGCTACTACTGCTACTGCTACTGCTACTACTGCTACTGCTACTGCTACTGCTACTACTACTACTACTACTACTACTACTACTACTACTACTACTACTACTACTACTACTACTACTACTATAATGTTTATTATTTTTATTATTATTATTATTATTATTATTATTATTATTATTATTATTATTATTATTATTATTATTATTATTATTATTAATATTATAATTTTTTTCACATATTCAGATGAACTGCGTTCTGCATGATCAAATTTTTATGATAACTATGTCTATTCTATCCACATTTTATAGTTATTATTATTTTAACATCCACCGATTTAGTTATTGTTTTTAGAAGGGAATATTCAGCTATGACATATCATTTTCGCCATATGCATTACATGCAAAAACTTTATGTCTCTTGAAGCAATCCATAGAATTGGTCGTATTATGATTAATATGATAGAGAATTATATTTTTTTTCCATTATTTATCTACATGACGGACTTAACAGAGTACAAAATATAATGAATATGTCCCTGGTCAAATAATTTTATGCGTGCTGTAATGTTTATTTTCTAAAACAAATGTTCCAATAATCACTTTATGTGAACTTTAGTAAAACTAAAGAGATCAAGCACCAGAAATATAGTTTTGTTTATATTAGAGTGTGCAATTAGTTTTCCTCCCCTGGGTCCAGTTCAGAGAATGTGTTTTCTGGATCCTATTCATTCAAACCTTACGATTTTTTACATGCACGTCTTCATCTCTAATTTGGATCTCTATAATATGTTTGCTCCTCCCCCATTCCCCTTTTTTAAAAGTAGAGTCTACAGGTAAATCCAAAAACGAAACATGTATATGAGACCTACTTAGATACTGGATTTTCTTTTATATGAGTTACATTTATTTTTAATTTCGAAGCAACAGTTTATATTTCAACCCCCCCCAAAAGCAACGTTTTGAATAGAATTATGTCTTTATCTTAATATGCGTCACTTCGTATTTTTGCAGGTCAGACATCTCTAAATATAGTAAAAAAATGATGAAGTTTGTTTTATTTTACTCTTTGCCTCCATAAGAAATACTTAAAGTATAATCAATGTGCAAGATATTTCTTTGAGCAGATTTCACCGCACCTGATAACAACTGGACGAAATGATGAATTTATTACTCTAATCTTCAAAAAATAAGTGTTAATATTCCTTTTAAATTATTGATGCATCAAATTATGTTTCTAATATTTTAGTTTGCAAGTATTCCTTTCATAGGGTTAAAAGAAATATCAATACATAGTTTTGAAAGGTGCGAGAAAAAAAGAGAAAAAAAAGAGAGAAAGAGAGAGAAAGAGAGAGAGAGAGAGAGAGAGAGAGAGAGAGAGAGAGAGAGAGAGAGAGAGAGAGAGAGAGAGAGAGAGAGAGAGAGAGAGAGAGAGAGAGAGAGAGAGAGAGAGAGAGAGAGAGAGAGAGAGAATTATACTCAGCCACTCGCAAAAAAAAAAAGAAAATACATGCCATCTTAATACCCTTGGTTGATTCATTCACCGCAGGTTTGCTTCATCTGTTTAATTTTTCATTGCTGATTTTACAATTAGCAACAAGCATAAAAGAGTGGTAAGAAAGTAAAAAATCTTCAAGATTATCGTTAAAATCAAATTACAAACCAACATTTATCCTAATCAACCTAAATTTTAAATTAATACAAAGGATTAAAATTTTCTATCATATATAGGAATTTGAATTGAGACAAGAAAAAAAAAATAATTAAGGTTTGCTATGTGGATAGGACCCTAGCAATGGCCAGAACTGCAGTTATTTACGACGACGCATAGTTATGTTATCGAAGATTCTCATATAAAAAAACATCTAAAGGCTGGTGATGGTTCACTCACATCGTTCAACATTTGGGTTGAACGCTGAAAAGATGATTACACACTAAAATAGTTATAATAAAGCGCTAGATAATTCTTAATTTTTTAATCATAATTGGAGGTTTTTGGCATAATATCAATTTGAACTGTTCCAGCCCCTTGCGGTAACTCTGTCTTGCAATGTCTTGCGGGCCACGCAACCTGTAATTCAGGAAAGTGTGTCTGCGACCCAGACAAGTACGAGGGAGGAGATGGTGTCTTCTTCTGTCGGAAAAGAGGTACTTGTGTAAGCTCATAACATCAAATCTATTTTTCCATAACTGAAATTAGAGATGCGACATTTAATACCTGGAAGTACGGTATAGGCTTGGACTAAGATTATAAGATTTGATAATTTTGATAATATATTATCAATCAGGCCCTATTACAATTTTCGGTCTAGTTGAAGGGTTATTTTTAGTGCTGTAATTAGAATGGGTTGTTTACTTTATATAATGAGATGATATATTTTCATGTAGATCTATGGTCGTTCCCATTTTGCAAATTTCTAAGAAAGTTAAAGAGAGATAATAAGGCAGATAGATAGAGACATAGAAAGAGAAAGGTATAATAGATAAAGTGAAAGAGAGAGAGAGAGAGAGAGAGAGAGAGAGAGAGAGAGAGAGAGAGAGAGAGAGAGAGAGAGAGAGAGAGAGAGAAAGAGAGAGATAAAGAGAGAGAGAAGGAGAGAGGGAGGAAGAGAGAAAGAGAAAATGGAATAGAGCGAGAAGGTATGTTATGGGTGCTAAAAATTGAACTGCACTCATTGCCCAACGAATATTTGACTTTGAAAAACATTTTTTTTTCAAATATTTGAAGACAGACTAATCCTTTCCTTTGAAAGTAAATTTCCAATATCAATCTGTCAAGCAAAATTTGAGCTAGGCATTTCGTTCAGCAGCTAAAAGAATACTATAAGCTCCCTACCAAACAATAGCTTTTGCACGATATAACTTAAATTATCAAAGATAGAAAATAGAGTAGAGAGGTTCCACATTTGGTCATAGAAGGTTGCATTTCATTCCACGATATGAATAAGATTAGGACGCTAGAGTTTTTGAACGTCTCCTTACTTTATCCTGTTTTCCTTTGGCGCCTCCCTTTCCTCTCTGTTCCGAGCAGACGAGAACGTGGCGTGGATAAGGATGGACCCAGAGCTGAAGACATTCAGCGACCAGAAGGTCAAACTTCCAAACTTGTGCCGAGTTCTGGTGGCCCATGTCTTCCAGAAGCTGAAGGACATGTTTGGCAACGTTGTCGGCAACACGCAGGTCAAGGTGAGCGGACCACTAAAGAAATAATGAAAAGGAAGAAAAAATTAATGACAATACCTCCAACCCGCTTTCCCCCCCATATCCCTTTGTACCATGGCTTAATTATTGGTTCTTAACGATATTTAGTTTCCTAGGAACAAAACCCATGCAAATTCTAATGAGGTACAGTAGAACTCACGAATTTTGTGGTTGAGCAGTGGTGATTCTATTGCCCTCAGACACTGATTAGCCCCGTAAGGGGTATGATAGATTTTCTCCCTACTGGAAGCAAAACAAGCAAGCGGTGTATGGGAGCACCAATATTGTCATAGCTAATTATATACCAGAGCAAAGGCAATGTCGAGACGGGTACTTGATTAGATGGCTATCAAAGCCAGAGCTGCTCATTTACACATCCATCACATGGGTCAATAAATTTCATTCACTAGAACAACCAAGTCACGGTTGCAATAGAGCAAAATCAAAAAATGGACAACATCCACGTGTTCTTGATGGGTCTAGACTTTAGTGCGAAGTGCCGTTTCATTTTCAGAAAACTGGTATAAGGATCACTCGTATTCTATAAATATATTTCCCACCACCTTGCACTTGCACTTTCCTCTATATTATTGCGTCTGTTTATCAGTTTGTCTTTCTTTCTTCTCTCTCTCTCTATCTCTGTTTCTCTTTCTCTATCTTACTTTCCCTTTCTCTATCTTACTTTCTCTTTTCCATCTATTACTGTCTGTCTCATTACACTGTCCATCTTCCTTGCTGTATTGATATTTCTGCCTGTGACTTCTTTTCCTCTCTTGCTGATTTTACCTATTTCTCTCTCTCTCTCTCTCTCTCTCTCTCTCTCTCTCTCTCTCTCTCTCTCTCTCTCTCTCTCTCTCTCTCTCTCTCTCTCTCTCTCCCTTTCCTCCCTCATGTTATCAAAAGTAGTATTATTTAAATGTATCCCTGCTTGCCTATTTTATTCTACTCAGTATTTCGACAGGCAGAGGTTTGGCCTCAAAGTGCATTGCAATAACTATTAGATCAACTCTTTCTCCATCAGGTCTATGCCTATCAAGCTAAACATCGTGGCAAAATCTTCGTGCACGGTTTTGACGCTGCTACTTTGATCAGCATTCAGGCCATGGGAATTTTTATTGGTCGATCTGTCAGGGTCTATGGGACTTTACAGGATGGCGTGCCTTTGGTGAGTTCTAACCTTAAGTTTATTTCAATAGATTTGTACACTTTTATCCAGGTAGAAAGACAGCGGTAGAGGCAAAGAGAGATATCATTTTTTCCCCATGAAAGGTGAAAATAACAATGACAGAGATGATAGTGAACCTTTTTAAACAGCTTGATGACAGAGGATGGAACAGGGATGTATCTTACAACACCCGAGGTTAAGCAAGATTCCGTGACATGGAAAAGCTCGTCATTAGTAACACCCAAAAAGTTTAAAGTTCAACAACCTTCGAAGAAACTCATAGACACTCTTTTTCGAACATAAAAGGTGTTTTACTCATGGACTTTTTATCCCAGGTTGAAACTGTTAAAACTGTTAGATATTGTCAAACAGCGGACAGTCTGGGATAGGCTGTACGTCGAAAACAACGTGACTAAAACAAGAAGGAATCATGGAGTATGAAATAAATTTTGATCCATGACTAGATTCAGCGATACTATTAGTGGGGTCTTCCACAATACAGTCCAGACCTTGCTCTCTCGGACTACCCCTTATTTGGACCACTGAAAACACATTAGCGGGACAGCACTTCGTTGAGGATGGCGAGCTCATTGAGAATGTGACAAACTATTTAGCTTAACGAAAGTTCTGGGAGGAGGAGGGGGGAGGAGCATCTGTTCCCTTGTGCACCGATGGTAAAAATATTGAGTCTTCAAGGCGATTATGTCGAAGAGTAGACTTTTTGTCTGAGTAGCGTTAATCCAAATATTATCAAAATTGTTTCACTGCCTTTGCTTATTACCATTTCATTCTTTAAGAGGCAAAGCTATCATACACAGACAGGGTATGACTGACAAATGTTAAAAAATTAAAAAAAAATGAAACTGGTGGTATTTTATGGACCGAAAAGGTTATTAAGTGTAGTTAATACCGTGCTTAATGATCATGATCATCCTCATGATTATTGTGATATTGCCGCTGCTGCTACTGCTGCAGCTACTACTGCTGCTGTTACTGCTGCTGCTGCTGCTGATGATGATGCTGGTAATTATTCTACTTGTCGCTTCCTTCTTTCTTTTTATATTTTTTTCTACTGATATGAGTAGAATCTATGTGAGAGGCTTATTGAATTCTCGTTTTTTTTCCACCATAAGACGAGAAGGACCACGGAATGCAATTTTACATGCCTCGTTTAAAAAAAAAGCTTTTGAACAATAAAGGGACCCAATTTCATTGCGGACTCTTCAAATCACTCATTGCCATAAAGATGTTGGATTCTACCAAAATGCAAAACTTTGTCACGACCAAGGAAAACAAAAACAAAAGTACTTCGCCGCGATGATTTAACACACTTGACATTTGTTTAGATCCATTGGACTAAAAAAGACAAAAAATAAAAAAAAAAAACCATCTCTTAGAGATTTGTTACATTGAGACAGATGAATGTAAGGTTTGACTTGCTAACTAAATGCACAATATCAACAAA
>JAWDGP010000635.1:50000-62500 GCA_033675545.1 Elysia crispata
TTATCTCGTTCTCGGAATACCCTTTCTAGCGATGGAGATGAAGGGGTGATCATCCCGCGAAATAGTTTTATGGATCTCGAAATGTCGATCACTTGTGATATGGTTTTCGGGATGCCTATTCTTTGTGTTTCCTTGAGTATACATTTCGCGGTTTATGTTTCTTGGAATACCTGATTGTGGCGATTCCTGGAATGTCTTTCTCTATTGTTACTATGTCACGTGGAATGCTAGCCTCTTGTGGTTCTCCGTATAGATATAAACTGTTCATATTATATCTAGTTTCCCAAATGTCTGTTTCTCGTGATCCACGAACATCTCTCTTTTGTGTTACCTGCAATGGCACTAAAGTTTTTGGATCTAAGATAAGCTCAAAATGTTTGATAAAAATAATAAAACACAGAAAACAGAAAGGGAAACAGCGCATCAGTAATATTTCTTTATTGGCAACCTGAGACTCTAAAACGCACGCCGTGCATAGAAAAAAAATACTATATTTTTTTTTAATGTAATACTTTCTAAGGACCTTTCCAATAATACATTTTAAAGATAAATCTTCCTAGATAAAAATAATTCTTATAAACACAGCTGGTTTCCTTCCTTTATTTCCCTTAAAGTAATCCTTTTCCAAAAGCATCTTACATATACATTCGAGAAAGTATGCTCATAATTGCTAGCAATATGAAAGAGGGTAACTGTAAACTTCTATGATTTGCCATGTTGAGATTGTTCTTGTATGTATTGAATAGATCTACATCTGTTCCCACAAATGCGTATCTTGTGTATGCTCACAATATCCTCTTGTGCATTGTTGAGATTTAAGGTTGCATTCACCAAGCACAATATGAAAGAAGAGAACAAGCGCATAACGTATTAGTTTATGTGGCTCGTTGCGTTGTATCTTTACTCGAAATATAAAAAAAATATCTTTCATAAGCTATAGAGGAAAGATAACGGAGAAGGAGAAGGTTGATGTGGAAAGATAATCGAATTAAGCGAAATAGTCATAGAGGTAGTAGTACAGAGATATAGATCTCATGCTAAAGCATACATAGCTTAGGGCAGACTTAAGAGATAAACCCTCTGATCAGGGATGCTGAACCATACAATAAACAACGCACGTACGGTAAATAATATGCTAAAAAATTGCATTTCATTTTTCATTAGTTTTCTTTTACTTCCACCACTGAAAGATAAAAAAAAGCTCTCTATATTCGAGCTACAGCTATGGCACTACTTCAGCGACGGTGCAATATATTTTCTAAGTAAATTTCAGGAGTCTGAAGACAAATATCAGAATTATTTCTTTGTTTGTTTCAGAGCTTCAATAGATCAATGAAATAAATAAATATTCACTATTTTGCCTTAAACCCCCAATAATGGAGATTTGTTTTTGAGTGCAAATTAATGCGACTGCTCAAGCAGTATTAAGACGAATTAGAGTTAGTACTTTGTTTGTTACGGAACTTCTATCGATCAATGAAATACGAGTAGATTAATTTAAGCCTTTTTGCCTAATATCACTACTAACAAATGGAGATTTTTTAGTGTGCAAGTTAATGCGAAAGCTCAAGAATTTTTTCTAAATGAATTTAAGCAATTAAAATGCGAACTGGTAAGACCTATTTGTGTGTTTCACATCTAAGAAATACAGTCAAGTACAATATCTGACAACAAATATCATGTATGGAGTGAAAATCAATGAAGCTATGTCGTAAAGCGAAAAAAAGACGTTTTTATTCTTTACGGAATATAAAACTGTCTAGAACCAATCTAGTTTATATCAGTTGGCTCGTTAACTGCCTATCTCAATGCCCCATAACTATTCATGTGAAAATTTTTACAATATCGAAAGGGATGAAAGTTGCAACCTCAAATCTATTTTTCATTCTTTTCTAATCTTTTTTTTTCCTCTTGCTCAACAACCATTTCCAGGAAAGCTTTTTAATTAGACCAAGATGATCAGCGTCTGCATTGTGTGGTAGGATGACTTGTAATTAAGCAAAATAGCTTTACTTCTCACTCGTTTATTTTCTATTTCAAGATCTACAAAAATACATATCCTGAATAAAGGTAAAGAAAATTTTCCCTCGCTGAGAGTTACTATCAGAGATTGAAACGCATTCGATACATTCATCACTCGATATTATGACACAGCTGAGATATAAGATAAGTTAGCCTTTGTAAAATCAAGCGTGACATGTGTAAGATTTTTTATTTTTTTGCCTGCACTAAGCCACCATATGTTGTCTTATCATTCAAACATTAAAGTCAAAATCTTGAAAAGCTACGAAACTAGGATAATTTATCTCAATTTCAGACAAAAGCTAAGTTAAACGTTATTGAAACAAAAATATATAGTTGGCCAATGAAAATTATATAAACTACGAACAAAAATATATAGTTGGCCAACTAAAATTACATAAAATACGAACAAAAATATTTAGTTAGCCAACTAAAATTACATAAACTATAAACAAAAGTTTTTATCTCTTCAATGGAATCTACAGGAGTTTTGCTGCTTTGGCTTATTTCACGGTCTACCCAAATGCTTCCCGAGATACTTAAATGAAGACATAGAGAAGTGAAGGCTACTTTTCATTAAATAATTTTCAACTCTCAACTCTTACATGCCGCTGTACCGTCAGATAAGCCATTAATAACACTATCACGAAAAATCAAGAGTTATTTCTTACTCCTGGTCAACGTTCTGAAACGTCTCTAGTTTTGTATTGAATTTTTTTTCCCGGCAATTTTGTAATATCTACTCTAATTCGAAAAACAAAACAAAACAAAACAACATAGCTCCTCAGCCTGCTATGCCGTTGTGTTGGCGCTTCAAGTAACCCGAGCATCATTTCTCTCTCTCTGTTTCGGGAGATGAACTTTAAAATGGGAGATAACGTTATCTTTTGTGGGTGACGTTACTGCAGTTGCTCAGACTCAAACCAACTGCTCCATCTGGGACAGACAGGCTGAAGCCGTCTTTTGTCAGTTAATCCGCAGTTGTTTTATCTGATTTCACAGTATGAATGGATCTGTAATGTTGAACACCAATTGCTTTCTTTTTTACCTCTAGATTCGAGAGCCTAGCGTCTAAATTCATGTGCTGCTTTGATTTGTAACGGTCTAATGCTTTGATCAGGGATTTGCACTCTGTTAGGAACACACTATTCTGTTTATTATTATTTTGGTTTTCTCTTACTTTCTTACTTTCTCCAGAGCTAGAGTGGTTGCTTCTGTTTATACATTGAAGCTATGCAGATCTATCTAGACGTGAGTCGGCTTTTACGTTAATGCCGCCATTCAGAACTATTCATGCATCAATTTTTCCTCTTTTTTTGTTGCATTTTCTGCCGACCCATCCTTAAAAACACAAATCCACAGTAAGCGTAGCTACTTTTCATCAGTATTTTCCTGATGGTAGCTAATTACAGTTTTTTGTTTGAGGTATCCATTATCTGTGAGTTTTATCCTAATGGTAGCTAGTTTCAGATCTTTGTCTGAGATGCCCGTTTTTCTAAATTCAGTTCTGATAGTAGATAGTTCCAGATCTGTGTTGGAGGTGCCCGTTTTACTGAATTCAGTCCTGATAGTAGCTTGTTACAGATTTTGTCTGAGGTGCCCGTTATCTCTGAACTAGTTACAGATCTCTGTCTGAGGTGCCCATTATCTCTGAACTAGTTACAGATCTTTGTCTGAGGTGCCCATTATCTCTGAACTAGTTACAGATCTTTGTCTGAGGTGCCCGTTATCTTTGAACTAGTTACAGATCTTTGTCTGAGGTGCTCGTTATCTCTGAACTAGTTACAGATCTCTGTCTGAGGTGCCCATTATCTCTGAACTAGTTACAGATCTTTGTCTGAGGTGCTCGTTATCTCTGAACTAGTTACAGATCTTTGTCTGAGGTGCTCGTTATCTCTGAACTAGTGACAGATCTTTGTGTGAGGTGCCCGTTATCTTTGAACTAGTTACAGATCTTTGTCTGAGGTGTCTGTTATTTCTGAACTAGTTACAGATCTTTGTCTGAGGTGCCCGTTATCTCTGAACTAATTACAGATCTTTGTCTGAGGTGCCCGTTATCTCTGAACTAATTACAGATCTTTGTCTGAGGTGTCCGTTGTCTCTGAACTAGTTACAGATCTTTGTCTGAGGTGCCCGTTATCTCTGAACTAGTTACAGATCTTTGTCTGAGGTGCCCGTTATCTCTGAACTAGTTACAGATCTTTGTCTGAGGTGCTCGTTATCTTTGAACTAGTTACAGATCTTTGTCTGAGGTGCTCGTTATCTTTGAACTAGTTACAGATCTTTGTCTGAGGTGCCCGTTATCTCTGAACTAGTTACAGATCTTTGTGTGAGGTGCCCGTTATCTTTGAACTATCGATAAACTATCAGTAACATACACTAATTCCTCCCACAGGCCAGACCCTTCTGATGAATGTAGCGACATCCAGAGCTTCATCTCTGCCGAGTGTACAGCAGACCAGTACCGCCAGGCAAGCGCGTCCTGTATGTGGCTCCTGCAAGAGCCGCGCTTCATGCGCTGTGTGGACCCCTCCAAGAACGGTGCTAAGGTGCAGGCGCTGTACAACACGTAAGTTGGTCATGAAGGGGGGAGGAAGAGAGAGAGAGAGAGAGAGAGAGAGAGAGAGAGAGAGAGAGAGAGAGAGAGAGAGAGAGAGAGAGAGAGAGAGAGAGAGAGAGAGAGAGAGAGAGAAAGAGAAAGAGAGGGAGAGAGAGAAAGAAAAAAAAGAGAGAGAGAGAGAGAGAGAGAGAGAGAGAGAGAGAGAGAGAGAGGGAGAGAAAGAGAGAGAGAGATAGAAAGAGAGAAAGGAGGGGAGCAGAGAGAAATTAGACTAAAAAGCCAATACTACTACTACTACTACTACTACTACTACTACTACTACTACTACTACTACTACTACTACTACTACTACTACTACTACTACTACTACTACTACTACTACTACTACTACTACTACTACTACTACTACTACTACTACTACTACTACTACTACTAATAATAATAATAATAATAAGGAGATAAAATAAAATAAATAAAAAAAAACCCAACAACTTGAGAGCGCGGAATTGATAATGCAAAGATTAAAAACAACAAACTTAGACAACGGACAGGAAGGACAAAAACAGTGTAAAATAAATAACAGACTGTCTTACAAATGAGCAAAAGGAGTACAATTCCTAAATATTCTAGCCCTTGCTCCACACTCTTGAGCTATTTCGTTGCTTTCGTGTGCATTATATTTTCCTAAACAGTGGTAAATAAATTTCTGAAAATTATATCAAAATTTCATTAAAAAATACGAAGAATTGGATTACTTCAAGCTGCAATTATGTAAGGGCGGGTAAATAACTTTGGCTACATTTTGGCATGAAAATAAAGAGTTGCTCTCCGTGGCAAAGAAAAATCCATGGTCTCGCTATAATTGTATGTGAGATATCTCAGACGGTAGAGCGTTCGACTGACAATAACAAACTCCTGGATTCGATCCAGAGCTAAGACCAGATTTCATCTCCTCAGCCCTATCCATGGCTTGACGGAAAGTCGCCGTATCCTTATAAGGTTCTCTTGGGAACATTGACAGCGTAAAACTAATCAATGAACAGATGCAGCCTTTTTTTCAGGCTCGAAGTCGCAACCTTTTAAATAATTTGAGTTGAAGCTGCACCATTTTTTAGTCATATTTGTTTAAATGAATGCAAACTTGGTTTTTCGTTTCATGGAGTTATAAAATACGTGTATTTCTTTTTGTAAATCTTCCTACAATTATTAGTGTTGATCCAATCTATTGTTTACACATCGATATCTTACTAACCCTTTCTGAAAAGAATATATGAGAGAAAAAAAATATAAAAAATAAAATAGAAAACCTAATAGACTAAGTCCAAAATGAACCCCTAATTTGCCCCTATCACCCGTCATCTCCTGGATTTCTGTCAATAGAATGTAAAACTAGCGCCTAGTAGTGGCCCTGACAATTAACTATGATTATCAGACCTCAATACAAGATCCTGTAACACTAGCGCCTAGAAGTGGCCCTAACAATTAACCATGATTATGAGACCTTAATACAAGATCGTGTAGCACTAGTGCCTAATAGTGGTCCTGACAATTAACCATGATTCTTAGTCCTTAATACAAGATCGTGTAACACTAGGGCCTAGTAGTGGTCCTGACAATTAACCATGATTCTTAGTCCTTAATACAAAATCTTGTAACACTAGCACCTAGTAGTGGCCCTGACAATTAACCATGATAACCATACCTTAATACAAGATCCAGCCACTTGGCCAGGAATACCGGAAGTAGGTTAGCTAAGAACCTTCGCAGTATCCTATAAAAATAAACCAATCACTTGGCTTGGCCAACAGCTCCTCACATTATTTTGATGATCCTTCTCTTCCAGTTGCCTGAAGTCGTTCTGCTGGGAACCTGCCATGTGCTCCAAAGTGATGTCTGATATAGCCGCCGCTGGCTGCGACAAGGTTCGGGATATTGCAGTGCTTGCCCAGTTCATGACAGGAGCGATGTGTCCACAGTAAACATGACCACTCGGGTTATTGTCACCGGCACTGGGTCTCGTTCATGCATGCTGCTAGCTGTTTAACTGATTACCTACCTGTTGGAAACACTTGATGTCCTCTCTGTCTCTTTCCTTTCCTCGTTTCTTTCCTTATTTCCTTGCAAAATATTTCTCGAAGAAGTAAAAGGATCAAAATTCAAATGGTTTAGAATATTTTGCGATATATTTACTTTCTTCGTCTCCTAAATCCCCCCTCCCCTCCACGACCTTCCCATGATTTCTTCTCTCTCTCTCTCTCTCTCTCTCTCTCTCTCTCTCTCTCTCTCTCTCTTTCTCTCTCTATTTCTATCTATCTCTCTCTCTCTCTCTCTCTCTCTCTCTCTCTGTCTCTTTCGCACAGGTCCTTCAAAAGAAGCTCAGCATATAACCACCAAGCTAAAAATGTAAGGAAATGTTCATTTTTAGGCCTCCATTTCAGTAAAACCGAAACATTCAATCTCAATAGTACTTCTTTATTTGAAAACGTCGAACTTGATAATGTTTTATCGAACCTATTGTTAAGCTCCCATAAAATTGGCTTCCTGGAAGAAATTTAATGATATGATTGAAAATATTTGTAGACAACTAAATCGGAGTAGTTGTGACAATTAAAATTTGAAGAATGTGTAAAAAAATGAAATAAATGTTTGGTTTTACAGTGATCAATGTCAATATAGACATGTTGGTTACATTTCAATTTGAAGTTAGTGTAAGTACTGCATATGGGACAAAGACTGTATGTTGTATTGAATAAAAATATACCTCCGAAATAATAAAAAAAGGCATTGTTATCATTTCGTTCCTCATATTGGCAATCGTTCATTCTTTTATTTAAAAAAAAGTGCATTCGTCATATTTTCTACATATTCAAGAACTTTATGCATACGTGAGCAGCATCAGCTGTACTAAATTTTCAGTATGAAGCGCAAAAAATCGAACAACCAAAGTAAAATAAATATTGTAAATTACAAGATTTATAAATGTTATTACATTTGTTTCTTGGAAATATTCTGATCAACATTATTATGAACTAGCATTACTATTACATATTTATGTTCGAGTGCTTCAACGAATCAACAGCAGCGCACTGCCCCGGCAGGTATGACGTCGGAAAACCAAAGTCAAGTTCAGTACCACTGGGTTGAGGTTGAGGTGGTTGCTTCATGCCCTTTGACAACATTCAAGGTTGATACCACCATCATCTGTTCAAATCAAGACGAATCACGCCGAATGCTCGTGCGCCTAAACGTTTTAATGGCGCAGTGCAGAATGAAATTCAAACCAAATAAGTCTGAAGCTTTCCACACAATGAAAGATCCTTTAAAAAAAAAAACTGCAATTACAGAGTATAAATGAAATTGTACCACGAAAAATGAAAACTAACGCTTCGAGATTTCCAAATTGAGGCGAGAAACAAATAAATTTCATACGCCGCAAATTGAGCAACAAAATATTGATAATGAATGCTTTCAGATTGTTCTAGGTTTTCCACAGCTCATAAAAAATACTTATGTCATATACCTTCTATATAAAATGCTGATCTATTAAACTCATTAGCATGCGTTTATTTCCATTTCCGTTCTTTTTTTTTTTTTGGTGGCTCCAATTGTTCCAAAGCACGGAGCAAGGATTTGGGTTCCGGAGGTGAAGCGTTCAAATCTGCCCGAGGTTAGATGAAAGTATTACGTTCTTGGAACGATGCTACACTCAGTCCAAAAGACAAGTCTGATTCAGACGATCACTGTACCCAGGGCGTGACAAAAAAATAATGTCGGTTATTTGTTTAATTGTAGTCTTAAAACCTGATAAAAGCTCTGACTCTTTAGGGCTAAGAAGCCTCGATGCGGGCCTTATTTTAACCTCTTAGGCTCAACTAAATGATGATGATGCGTATTAAAATTAATGTCAAACTGAGCTGTTCCTAAAAATATACATTTTGTTCTTGCTTTTTCTGAACAAAAATTGCGTGACTCAAGGTATTAGAAGTGCGTTTTACTTTGATCATAATCTAGGTCGGCATTGAGCAAGATGAGAGAAAAAAACATATTACGATGTTTGATATTCTGTCCTGAAAAGAAAAGCCTTATCAATAATAGCTACAAAATAGGACATTAGACGTATCGATCGAAAGATATTCAAAAAATAAAACTACAATTAGCAACCATTTACCCTATGTAATTGTAGCATTGTGATTTTTCATTTTAGCTTGAATTTTGAGAAATTTAAAGGGAGAGAACAGACTTGCTTTGTTTTGAAAAATATTCTTAGTTAAGTTAACTCCCTTGAAAAAAAATTATGAATGGGAAGAGCGCTTTGAACTAAACTGGTTGTCCATGGATAAGTCCAAAAGCTTTGATGAAGAAGTTTGATCTATTTTTAATCCTCTCTAAATCAGTAAATTGTTTGCAACGTCATGAATTATGGAAAATCGGAAACTCAAATTCTTTGATGAAAAAAATGAACAGTAGAAAGTGTTGCCATTACCTTTTACTTATATACAAAACCTAAATGTACTTTTACTTTAATTTCATATTTTCTTTTTAATACTAGTTTTACTCCAGTATCTAGAATTTCGCATTTCCTTCTATCCTTATCGAGAATCCACCTAAGGGTTCAATTTTGATAATATATTTACGCCTGTAATCTTCAAACATTACTATCTTTTTTTACAGCCAAGTACCCTAACCATAAGAAATAGTTGAAATGCATGAAGGCTCACAGTTACTGTAGTAACTTCTCTTTTTGCCACTGTAATTACATTTTCGTTTTGAAAACAAAGTAGTACATCTTTTTTTTTCTCTCTCTCTCCTTTCTTTCAGTATTCATCGTGCGTTGCCTTCAATAGCAGTTTTTCAGCATTTAGACTTATTAATAAGACTTTTATTTATAGGCCAAAAGGTAGACGCCTAAAATAAAAAAAGGATATGGTAGCTATTATTTTTAAACGTTCTCCTTTACACCAAATATTTTAATTCATGCTTTCAACTTACCTTGTATGTTGTAGACAAAATATGAACAGTAAAAAGAATCATCTTAAAGCAAAAGTCATGCCATCAAAGCCTTATTATCCGCCTGTTTGATTTGTTATTATCTACAATGAGTAAAATACGGAATACCATAAGTCAATAAAAGTGGATTTATGGAGCTTCGAAATTCAGGTTTAAGGCTTTCCTTAAAACCACAGAACAAAAGAAAGTTGGTTCTCAAAGCATTTTATGTCACTGATTTTAGTAGTTTGAATTATCCATTCGAATAAACCCATAACAATTATTACTCGACTTTAGAAAAGGAAGTTTATGATGTTTGCCAGCCTTTATTTAGGCTTAAAAAGGTTTAGTTTAGTAGCTTCGATTTCTAACTGTCGACTAACAATCTCGGATCTTTTTAGGGCGCTGAACTTCAGCTTTGCTTATCTCCGCTTGAATTCATCACTAATAAGGTGGACGTTAGTTTTGCTAGCATAGCAAGAGGATTTATAGATGTGAAATATACAGCAAAGTGTTCTAACCGTGCCCCAAAATAGAGAACGCCTTCTTTGTGTGCTTAACTCAGCAAACATTAGAATTTTCATCTATCAACTTATTTTACTCAAATTTTACACACATTATATTCTCGAATCCTGGTGATTAGAAACCGTTTCAAAGAACTATGCCCTAAAAATGACCCTAAACTAAAAGATGATGGAAAAAAAGTGTTGACCGTAGACAATCTTGCTTTCATTCTATGAAAAGGCCTGCTGTGAAACCGTCAACAAGAGAAACTTGAAATCGAAAACGTTATAGGAAATTATGTATAAGTGACACTTATTACACCGCTTCTATTTGATTTCACAATTTCAGACCCGTTAACTTATCGCTGAAACTATCATTACTATCTCCCATTCCGCGTCTCTAAATCAAATGATTTGATTCTTGACGTCACGTCTTTTCATAACCGGATAGTCGATTCCATTTAGCTTGAGGCAATTCAATAATTATATTAAATTTTCCCGGCCCAAGCAACGGTATCGCCCACACAAACTCTTTTTTAAATTTTTTTTTCTTTCTTGCATGCAAACCTTTTGGTTGCCTCCAAACATAATCATTGATACTGAATTTTTTTCTCCCTTATGGTCTATCGTTTCGATGGTTGTCGTGGAGTTAGTTATCCCGCCTCTTTCAAACCTAAGCCTCTTTAAATCATTACTTTTTTAAACAATGCTAGAGATCTATTCCATCTCATGTAAATATCTTTATATTTATGACTACCCTCCAAGAAAGATGGAAAGAATGAAGCATTAAGACGTACAAAATTCTAAGACATTGTCCTTATATTCATCAATGGATAACGGTGACTGCTGTAATGATAACTTTAATTAACTGTAAGTATACAATAGAAATATTCATTTTTAATTTATAAAGGCAACAGAGATTTAAGAGCTTGTTGCAGATTCGGAGGAGAGGGCGCTAGACCAACAAGTTTACGTATATCAAATAGGATGCTTCATTTCCAGCCAGGGACTTCGATGTCTGTCGAAATGAAAGTCTCAAAATAAACTTTTCGCTTAAAAATTATTGTCTGACTGTTTCGAAGTCATGATATCTCGGCAAACATATTATAATAATGAAATTAGTAGGCATTTTCTTTGCGATCGTAGACTATTACGAGACTTAAGAGGTTCGCGATGCGATGTTTTTCAAGTGGAGATCAAGATTCATTGTACGATCTTAATCTGTTAGAGCTGACTTTGATGTTTATGTTCCTGGGTGTGGTAGACCAGTTATGTTTGTCAAGAACAATTTTGCTGCCGTCACAGAAGTACAAGTTAAAACAATTTAAATAGCACTTGTCTGCAAATTACTTATGTATAGTATCAATGACCGGTCACCGATGTGACTTAATAAAAAAAAATTATTTTGGTCCTGTCGAAGAAATAAAATGGGTATAAATTGTATCATAAACAGCTTAGGGGATAGTGCAGCAGACTTTTCAGTCGTATCAAGTTTTCTTGCAATTCTGTCTTCTTGATCTTGATCGTCATGAAGACTGCGGTAAGCTAATTCTCAAATTTCATTAAAGCAAAAGTAGGAAAACCAGGTAAGCTAGAACAAATGCTGAGCTTGAACTACTATAAGGGTTAGAAGAGAAAACATAAACTTATTTTCCATCATAGACAATGTTTTAAACGATCAATGTAACTCTAATGCATCGTCCAATATAGAGATTAATCGTAGGATCTTTCCTATTAGATCTAGATTGGTAAGTTTTGATAAAAATATAAAAAAAACACTCCCTAATACCTGTGCAAATTAAATAAACTTCACTCATAACACAATATTCATTCATTAGAATACACAAGAGGTGTATAAAATCATCCTGTTTTAAGCAGGATTTTAAAAGTCAACCCCCTTTGTGATGCTTAACAACAGCAAGTTTATACTGTTTACATCTAATTAGGAATGCATCTTTTGTAGATATTAGTTAGCGGAGCTGAGGTAGATAAATTTTTTGTTTATGAATATTTGCTCCTATTATTCATTGACATCTTCAGCATCTATTGAGTGGGATTATTTAAAAAAAATCAAACTGTTTTTTTTTCTCTTTATTTAAAGACTTTATCTCTATTTATCTTGTTGTTGTTGTTGGTAGGAGTTGACGCATCTTTCCCCCCATCTATCTATGTTTTTTTTCTTTGTTTTACTTTATCTACATGTGTGATGAGCTACCTCTTTCTATTCCCCCACTCCCTCTCTGTCTCTGTCTCTCTGTCTCTCTGTCTCTGTCTCTCTCTCTCTCTCTCTCTCTCTCTCTCTCTCTCTCTCTCTCTATATATATATATATATATATATATATATATATATATAGTTTGAAGGTAAGTTGGAATAATTGATAAGAGTGCTCAACTGTGGGAGCTTTTCATAGATATAAAAGATCTTACCT
>JAWDGP010000635.1:67500-99497 GCA_033675545.1 Elysia crispata
TATTTCACTTACAACAGCCGTTTTAGAGAGATTGCTAAAAGATTATTTTTTTTGTAACATGTGTTTGAACTGATAAAAAATATCATTGGGTATTAGGGATCACTACAGAATGGTGTGAGGAGATTAACGTTATTAAAAGAGGAGCAAAAAGAGATTCCTTTTATGCTTTTAAAGCCATCCGAATTAAAAAAAATTTTTTCCCTTCATTTTTTTTTTTTGAAGAAATAAAATGCTTTAAAAATTATATATATATATATATATATATATATATATATATATATATATATATATATATATAATTATTCTAAATTTCAATGCAACTGAAAACTCTTTTAGAAAACAGTTCTGAGGTTCACTAAACTGTTGCAACAGCCATTTCTTTGTTGTAATTAGATCGCATTAAAATTTTAGATACTTTATGTCAATAATTACAACAATTTTGGGTCATGGCACATATGGTTTAGCACTAGGGTTTATATCTGGAACAAAGCGGATCAGATGTAAGGGGTCAATATCAAACCATTGAAATGTTTAACTCGTACACAGCAGCTGGTTGGTCGGAATTCTGTTGCCAAATGGTTAGAGAACTAATCAGGACTGCCGCAAGTCAGGGGTCAAGGTTTTGATGTCAAACTACTGAAATATTGCAAGTTTATACCGTCGCTGAGAAATCAGAAATAAACATTTAAATAATTTGAGTTCTGAGCAGCACTGCAACATGTCAGGTCTCCCAGGTTAAACGTAAAAACTAGGGAACATTTAAGAAAGCGAACTGTAGTTGATGTGCAGGTAGATGGTTGCCTAAGCTCAGCGATGTTAGATCGGATAAAAAAGGAAAGAATAAAAATAGGGAGAAAAAGGATGATGTCAATGATGACTTAAAAAAATGTGAGATATAAAGAAATCAGATTCCATGACCTCTGATCAGCTGCCGGATAATAAAGCTCAATAAGAGCAAGGTTGACCTCAGTAGTAAATGCTTTTTAATACAATTGAAACAATTTTGCTGTTGAGTGATCATAAACTAGAAATTGTTTAGAATCTGTAACTAAACTTCTTGAAAAGAAGTGGCATCATCACTTTTAACATTTGCAGGACACTTTTTGTTACGCCCTTCTTACTGGAATATGTATTAAGCAGTTTGCAAAGCACTTCCCTTCTCTCCTCCCTGCCTTTCCCTATACCCTTGATTTCTGTGCGAAAACCAATTTAGCGCCAGCAAAGTTTTGCCATCCTTGGAGTTGAAAATATTGTTTTCAGTCCGTGACGGTCTTTTGTGTTGTGAAACTTAAGTAGAAGTAACTTACTTCAAGAAGTGTAATAAAGTTTACTCACATACAAGAATACAGCGTGTTTGGTCTTTTACCTTTTTTTTTAGAAATAAATTCTGTACTTGTGTTATTGTTAAAGAATGGTCGTCTTTGACATTTTATGAATCACAAAATGCGGAAAAATATAGTTCTTAAATATGTAAGAATCTCCATTATGAACCTATACAAGTTGGTTTCACCAGCACCATTTCAACAGTAGGATATCTGCAAATCACAGTCGTTAAAATTATTGTTTCGTTATCCTGCAGAACCTGTACTTTATTGAAACTTTCAGAAGTTACTGGACAGTAGGGTGATCTAAATATCAGATTAAAACTTGCATTAACGCTCAGACAGGAAGGTGACACGCCAGAATCGCTGTTGTTACAGACAGCATTAAAGCATAGTGGTATAGGTATAGATAGTTGTATTTGTTCGAGGCAAATCTGTTTAAAGATCCTTTCAAAAATTGATTAGCCTTCGTGCATTTTTATGTGGAAAATTATCCTTTCTAATAAACGTTTAGAAGGATATCTTAATACACCAAAAAGTATAAAAGCACAAAACTCCCATATTATTTTGTATAAGATTCAAGTTCACAGGTGAACGTTATCTACAGCTGACATCCGACTATGAAAAGCATCGTTTCCATTTAAACTATTTTGCAAACTCTACCAAGAAACGGATTGCTGGTTTCGTGCAATTGTATTACAAAATGGCTAAGACATCGCTTAGTTGAGAGGTCAAGGTATCTTTACGTCAAGTGACGTATTTGAGATTTTTGCTCAACCTTTCCTTGATAGGGAGTCTTTGCGGTCCTTGTTATAATAATTGCAAGATCTGCAAGTCTGCTTGCAAATGCGACGCGCAAGGTCATGAAGCCTGGTTTGTACTTGAAAGGTCTTTTTGTCTGGCTTCATACGTGGACTTCAAAGTTCTCCTGGTCTACATACAACAGAGACGCGAGATGTTTGAGAGTCTGGCTACATACGTAGACTTTAAAGTTTCCCTGATCTACCTACAAATGAAAAAATGAAGATGTGATTTTTTGCTATGTCTTCCTTTTCTCCTTTCATGTATTTGATCATCTTCTGTTATTACTTGAATATGCCATAGTTGATCTTCAAAAACATGGCCAAATTCTGCTAGATGTTTCTTTTGAAAAATTGCACCAATACTCCCATCATGATCCTCTTTAGTTGATGCTTTTAAGAAATTTTTGAAGAATTAAATCATTTGGAACATAGAGCTAATTAAACAGAAAATGGGGCAATTCTCAAATTTACTCAACGTCTTCAGTTAATTATAGAAAATCGCAAGAAAATAAGAAGTGGTTCATGCGATTCACACAAGCAAAGATAAAAATGAACTGTCGTTATAAAACGTGGAAGACAATTAATCAGAGCTGAAGATGGTTGCAGACTATTTTTAGAAGTGGTCGTTGAAGAAGCTCTCAATATTTACAAAAAGATGAAAGCAGAGAAGATGTTACAAGAATTAATAAGCAATAAAAAGGACACCAGCTCAAATATAAACAATAATCTAATTAGCAGAAATACAGAGAAACGCCCTATTTCCAGATCTTCAAATTGTTATGAATTTATAGACTAAGCTATATATCAGGATAATACAAGTAAGATGACCAAGCATTGATGAATCGAAATGGTTCAAAAGAATTGACGCTCAGTCAGAGGTGTGCAACCTGAGGGCATGACACGATTAAATGAAAAAAAAAAAAAGAATAACACAATAATTATACTTCATCATTACTATAGAAATCGTAAATGGACAGAAATCCTGACTTTAAATTTAAGAAAAGTGGACTTTGTTCAAACTTTCTTACCAATGTTTGATTATTAAACTCGAAAAAGCCCTGATTTAAAAGTTTTCTCCTCCTTTTTTAATTCTACTAAAACAGTTAAAAGTGAATGATCCTTGCATCTATCTAGAAATTGTCGAATCTAGGTATCTTTTTAAAACAAACTGGCTGTGATATCTCTATCCGAGTTTGCAAAGTAGCCTTGTACTTAGTTTGAATTTTTTTTTTTAAATTTAGGGTACATACGACAAAATTGGACTCCAGACACATCTGGTTGTTGGACCAATCACCCTACACCATAGTTCTGAAATGAAAACAATACGGAGGCACAAGTTAAGCAAAGTTTTCTGATATTGAACTGTACGATTTCAATGAAAGTCACAAAGAAACTCCAGTCTTCCACCCCTGCATTCCAAACACTTTCCATTGGTGCCGTAGATGCAAGCACTGTACTGTATTTTGTAAAACTTGGCGTTCACAGACTGGATGTGGATGATTTTTCTACCGTAGCGACATCTACTTATGCAAAAAAAAAGCAAAATCGGTTTAAGGGTGAAGATTATCACTTGTAAAAATCGCTTTGATACAGATGCAATAAAAACATTTGAAGAGAGCTAAGCCAACCTATTTTGATGTTCAAATATTTCAGACTTTACATCGTGCCGATCCATTATGTGAAGAAGACTAGCTGCCTGATTGCCAAGCTTGAATACTGTTTTTAACTATTTAAGCTATGAAAAATAATAGTAAGATGACATTTAATTCAGATACCAATCAATGACGTGATGAAGAGTAGTGTGCTCTTCGAATGCAGGAGTGATTAGTCATAAATCACTAGATCGATGGTTCTGGAGCCGCAATCGCTTAAGTCTGAAGAGAAATATTTTACATTCTTTTGATTTGCCTTACAAAGGTTCCGCCACAATTTATACAAACCACGATAACTTTATGAACCTGAGAGGGGCATTCAGAAGAAATGCGTTGTCATTCAGCTTTCAGAGCGAAGAGCCGCGTACCCATTTGCCCCAAAGTTAGGTGAGGATCTCTATGCAAAGAACTTTTCTCTAGAATTCAAGATCGTATTTGACCTTGTTAATATAGTTTGCACCTTTACCGCTTAAACTTAGAGCCGAGACGCAATCATTTACCACTTGGTTAAAGTCACTGATTTGTCTTAATCAGATATTGATTGAAATTACAATCAAGTACAAACGTTCGTGGTTGCAGAAACTAAAGACACTTCATACTTACATATAAATTTGAAACTGACTTCCAGAAGGACTAAATCGACGCGTTGGTTCAACCGAAATATTTACCCAAATCAAGCTTTTAGAAGTTGATGGATTAGATTTACATTATCACTAACATAGGAACAAGATGCTAAAATATAGATTACCAAAGTCTATCAATCAATACACTTTGATTGAATTGAACAATAGATTCACATACAGCTTCCCTCTCTCTCTCTCTCTCTCTCTCTCTCTCTCTCTCTCTATCTATCTATCTTAATGACCATAATACATAATATATACACAAAAGAAATTACGGGCTCTTCTTGTAAATAAGAATGAATAATTATTGATGGGCGGAAAAAGGAAAGGCGTCATGGTGCTGCAAATATTGCCTAAGATAGACTTGGGGAAAAAGGGAACTGATATATGGGCGTATGGCGCTTACACCCATACAAAATATGTGACAAGTTTTTTTTCACAAATATCAATAAATAAACGTAACAAATGAAAAACTTATAATGTCCATTTTACGTAAGTCAGGTGAAGTAATGTACAAATCGCCTAGGCCATTAAGACTGTTATGCGTCCTTTGTTCTGTCCTTTTTTTATCTGCATGGAAGAGTGATTTTCTATAGCTTGCAGCACAATCCAGCATGAGGCAAATAATGAAAGTGATTTTTTTTAATCATTGTCCCGATAGGACGTGTGGCTAAATCAGACATCGCAGTGGATCTTGACTTACCAAAGAGTACAACAGTTTGTCACGTTTTAGTTTTTTTTTTTTTTTCAACATAAGTGCTGCATTAGACTGCAGAGAAAAAAATGATGTTTTTCCTCTTTTGATTTAAATTTCGTAAAGATTTGGACAATTCTTTTCATAAATCATATCATTTGATCAAATAATTTGTAAAGCTGGGAACAGTTAAATTAAATCTGATTTCTGGCCAGTTGTTTTGATGTTTAAAAATTGATACGGAATTTTCATTTAAGTGACGATTTGCAATAATAAGGATGTGGAAAGATTTAGAAATAAAAAAAATTACTGAGGTAAAAATTCAAGTTCCTTTTACAAAATAGACCCTTATTAATCATGTGCGTTGAATTTAAAAGCAATCTTTCTGGTACTTTTCGTACTTTAACGATGGTTTCATTTAATCTTGGAAATTGGCAAATGCGTTTTTTTTTTTTTGTGCTTAGCTGTTTTCATTTCTTTCTTTTGTTTTTTTTCTTTTTATTTCAAACAGAAACTACAATAAATCAAAAGCTCTAAAGAAAGCCTTCTCCTGACACATAGTTGGGGAGTGGGGGGAGAGGGGGGTGATGGATGGTGTTAGACAAAGATCAAGGAAAGCATTACACATTACACAAGCAGAGCGGAGAAGATAAAACTGAATCTTCGTGCTGTTATGTCTATTAGACGTGGAAAATAAACTGCGACGACAGTTACTGCCTCAGATATATGCGCGTGTAAGTATCAAGACCTTCAAGTCAACTGCATGCTGCAGTAGCAAGACGACTGGGCTGTACTTCCATACAGAATTTCACCTGGAGAAAGGACCTGGGTGGCTCTTTTCATTTTTAGGCCAACCATCACAGGCTGGAAATTTCAGGATCTGTTATCAATGAGAGCAGTAATACCACAACATGCTTTTGATTTCTTTCTAAACGTGCCACACCAATTATTACCATTGTCTTCAAATTCTAGCAACCTATTGTAAAGAGCAAAGAGAGCCCAAAATAGAAGAATTGTTTTTCATTCTGTCGATAAAACATTTGTTTCTTGTTATCGAATCTAAACACCTAGTTGCAAAAGAAAAAAAAAAAAAAAAAAAAAAAAAAAAAAAAAAACTAGAAAAAGAAAAAAAAACGTTGAATCCAATAAAACTACAGTACACATTATCTGGAAATCTGAAAAGATGTAAGTTGTTAACAAAAAAAAAAAAGATATTTCTCAGATTTTAGTAATTTTTGGCTTCCATTTCATTCATGTAATAAAAATATCTGAACTTGACTGGCAACATATTAACCTGGCGCAGCCAATTTATGCAAATCTTTAAAAATTATATTCACATCATTTAAAAAAAATAACAGATACAAAATGCTAACAAACTTCGTAACCTACAAAATGAGCATATCATTAAAAATTGGGAAATTCTACAAATTCATGCAAAATTCATTGGTAACTACGCAGATTTGATGAAAATAATGTAATCATTTAACATTATATAGGGAAGAAATAACAAATTCCGGACAACATTTAGCTTTAGACTCCGACTAATTGTCTAAGTCAAATTTTCTTGGAGCACAAATTGCCTACGTCACTTATAACCCATAATTTAGATTGAAAATAACCCATAATTTAGATTGAAAAAAAAAATAATAAGTACAATAGTGCCAGCTTAATACTAACATCATATGTGACACTGTGTGTCAAATTTCAACACTATGGAGCGGAATTTGATAAACGTTGGGAATGTATTTCTTTACATTTACGTTTACTCAATTTGGACAAATATGACTAGGGCAATTTTTCGCAACATCAATACGCAATAATTCATAAACCAAATCAACTTCCGAGGCCGGTAGCTAACGTTATAAGACCTATAAGACTATGCGCCTTTCTTAACACAGGCCAAAGACACGGCGGGTGAGGAAGTAGTGCAATTAATAATAATAATAATAATAATAATAATAATAATAATAATAATAATAATAATAATAATAATAATAATAATAATAATAATAATAATAATAATAATAATAATAATAATAATAATAATAATAATAATAATAATAATAATAATAATAATAATAATAATAATAATAATAATAAAAACAGGAAATGTAAGTGCAAGGTAATGTTAAAAGGTTACAAAATAAAAAAATAAGGACTAAAAAGAGAACTGCAGAGAGAGAGAGAAAAAGAGAGAGAGAGAGAGAGAGAGAGAGAGAGAGAGAGAGAGAGAGAGAGAGAGAGAGAGAGAGAGAGAGAGAGAGAGAGAGAGAGAGAGAGAGAGAGAGCGAAAACGAGAGAAAGAAAAAAAAATAGAGAGAGAAAGATAGGAAAAAAGAGAGAGCGAAAGAGAGAGAGAAAAGAACAAAGAATGAAAGAGAGAGAGAGAGAGTGAGAGAGATAGATAGATAGAGAGAGAGAGAGAAAAAGAAAGGAACAAAGAAAGAAAGAGAGAGAGAAAAAGTAGAGAGAGAGAGAAAGAAAGGAACAAAGAAAGAGAGAGAGATTGAGACAGAGAGAAAGAAAGAAAGAAAGAAAGAGAGAGAGATAGAAAGGGAGAGAGAGAGAGATAGAGAGAGACAGAGAGACAAAAATGTCCTTTGGGTGAAGTCTCCGTGACATGACTTCAGCAGCCACAGTGCAAGCTACATGTAATATGTCTATCTTGACAGCCCGCCATCAATCAACCACAATCCTACTTGGCGGCTCGTGACAGACCATTTCTCCTATTTTTTTTTTTTTTTTTTTGAGTCCCCACTCACAAAATCTCGCCCCCTTCTTGCGTCAATCTCCATTGTTTCATAGAGCTTACCATCCCCAAATTCAGGGATTTTAAAAGTACGACATCAGCAATGACGTGAGTATTCAAGGTCGCGTTGAGAATTTCAGGTGATTCCAGGTATGGTACACGTATAACACGACCTTTGTTTCTGTGACGCACCTGTGTGAGATACTTACAGTAGTTTTTTTGTATTGCCTGGCCCAGCTCTCTGATGTACCTGAAGTGCTGATGATATTTAGTCATGCACTCTTATAGAAAAAAAAAATAAATTAAAAGACAAACCTAACGTGAGAACGTATGCGGTATATTTCAAGGCTATAATAGACTATCCTCATTGTGAGAGGATGAAACAAGAAATAGGGCCGGGCTCCGACTAATGTCGCTGACAAATTTGATGAAACATTAGAGGCTCTTGTCGTGCCATTGAAGGACGTAGAAGAAGAGGATGCATTTGCCTAATGCTCTACATCAATAAGCTCTTTTTGTTTTAGTTTTTCTTGCCAGACTTTGATGGTATGAAAATTGCCTCACTCCACCGCTCAACTTGGTTGTCTTAGTGTGAAATGTTGTGAGTCACTTAAATGTAACTTTACTTTCTTACCGAGCCCAATAACCTTGGACTAATAGGTATTCATAACACAGAGAGAGAGAAAGGCGGAGAGAGAGAGAGAGAGAGAGAGAGAGAGAGAGAGAGAGAGAGAGAGAGAGAGAGAGAGAGAGAGAGAGAGAGAGAGAGAGAGAGAGAGAGAGAGAACATTAATTTATAGAAGATGAACTGACTCGGAAGCAAATAGTAAGGGTCAACGGTAGAGAGATAGGCAGTATGAGAGATTTGATGCTTCCTTTAATTTTCAGTCGCTTGAGATTCTTGGAGAGTTCTACAGGGACACCGTGATCTTCCAAATAGCCAGAGATAAGGTGTGGTTGTGCCAGTCTGGAATTGAACCTAGAACTCTACTGTCGTTGTAAAGCCAACTGGCACCCAAGGTAAATAAACTGAGACACAAAAACAAAAAAAAAAGCCATTATGTTCTTTAGTCTTCGAATACGAGGTTTGAACCTGCGTGTTTTACATGTTAGAAAAAAAAAATGCGTTCTTGGAAGTCATTACCAACAAAGATTCAAGTTTAACATATTACATATAAAGTATCAGCTTATTTTGGGTTTTTTTCCCTTTGAACTTTTTTACGTCACTTAAGTTTCCCACAAATTTTTATACAGTGACGACGGCTTCCTGTCCAGTCGTGGATAGGACTGATTAGATGAGGTTTCGCCACAACATCCCAGCTGTCACTGTGAATCGAACCCAGAACCTGTTTATCGTTAGTCCAGTGCTCTCTCGGCTTAGTCATGAGGCGGCCCATTTACAAATTTGGAGAGATGGGCGCATTTTATGGATAGAGGAGAGCTTTTTGAACACAAATAAGTCTTTATTAATTGATTTAGCATTAATACCAAATGAAGTTCTACTACAATACCAAAATGTTATCCCACTGGAAGTCGAACCCAGAACTCTTTGTTGCCAGTCATTTTTTTCTCTTTGTCTATTTTTTCCGTTTCGATATAGCGATGCATTTAGGCAACAAAACTTAAAATTATACTGAAGGATTATGTTACGCTGATATTCCTTTGAATGTTAACTATTATCATAACCTGCTCTTCCAACTGAGCCATCTGGAGCCCAAATGACAACTGTAGAGAGCACAGCGCAATTTATAGATAAACAGAAACTTAACACATTGATTGATTGATTCGGCATTAAGAGCTAAAACCTGCGAATTTTCAGTTTTTAGGAGAGTAAGCTCAGATTGCGTTCCTGGCGTTGGACTGGTCGTGGAAGGCAACAGCTATATTTCAATCTTGTTGATAATTAGCTTAAATCAGAGACTAATATCTTATTGCATTTGCCAAATAAAAATAAAATCAATCGATTACATCTTGACAAATCTGTGCGACAATGTCATCCCGACCAGCTTATAACGGGGATATCCGTTATCTACATCAAAGGACGCAAGAGGAATCGCCAATCACAACCGATCAATCTTGGCAGACGCGAGAGGTCATCTGCTGATGAAACAGGCTGTCAAGGTTTTAGATTAATGAGATGTCGTCAAACCATCAAATCTGATTATCCCCCCCTCTGTCTCTTTCATACACAAATATATCAAAACAACTTTTTTCCTCTCTCTCGTCTCTCTCTCTCTCTCTCTCTCTCTCTCTCTCTCTCTCTCTCTCTCTCTTCATCTCTCACTCTTTCTCTGTCTCCGTCTCACTTACTCAACACAAAAAATGTTTCATTTTTTTTCCTCTTTGTCTATATTTTTCCATTTGGATATAGCCATGCATTTAGGCAGCAGAACTTAGAATTATACTTAAGGATTATGTTACTCTGAATGTTACTTTGAATGTTAGCTATTATCATAACCTGCTATTTTTTCCGCGTGAAACACGTGAAAGTACAGCTTCTATGGAATAGTCAAATGATTCCTTGAATCCCTAATCCACTAGGTTTGTAAATTCACCAAATATTATCAACCTAATCTTATTCCGATTGATGTTTCTTTAATCATGATTGTCACAAATGACCAGCTTTTCGTCAAAAAATTTGAAGCGAACTATTTTTTAATCAAAACATTTTTTAGAAATCATAGATTTAAGAAATTAAGAATTTCAACGCGTAAAGTATACTTAAAAAATGTTTATATATATATATATCTATCTGACTCTTTCTCTCTCCCTCCCTCTCTCTCTCTCTCTCTCTCTCTCTCTCTCTCTCTCTCTCTCTGTCTGTCTGTCTGTCTCGCTCTCTCTCTGTATAATATATATATATATATATATATATATATATATATATATATATATATATATATCTGACTCTTTCTCTCTCCCTCTCTCTCTCACACACACACACACACCTGCATTTCCTCTTTACTGTTAAGAGCATCTAATTCTAACCATGTTCTCTTTCCGATATATGCCCTGAAATCACGCAATGATAAACATAGACCTAAATATGATAATGAATTTTGACCACTTCAAAGTGAGCACTGCCAACTGCATGCTCTTATCATGTGAAAGTCAAACAAGAGGAAAAAACCAGCAGATCAATAGATACAGTCCTGTAACTTGTGAATGGTGTCACCTTTTTAAACGGCTGGATGCACATTATTGCTAAAAGGAAAAAAAACCTGTCACCTTGATTAAACTTGCTCTTACAGCTAGACTGACATTTTTTAAAGTCCGCCATACAGGGCAATATCTGGACTTAGTGAAGGTCTCATTTAGAGTTGAAGAATGAAAGTTTTTTGTGACTGGGCAATCAACATCAACCCTCTTCTGGGGTATGAGCGGCGATTTTTGACAAAGCTGAAAGCAAGGTTGTCCATAGAATGTAACTGTAATGTAAGGGTAGCAAATTGTATTCTAACTTTCCTTAGACATTACACATCGATTTTGGACTAAATTTCCAAATTCTTCCATATTCCCAGGTAACAGACTTTTATGCTTTGCACATCTTCCAAGAATTGGCAGCAGGCAGATTAAAGAGACTGACAAGTCGAGAATATAAAAGACTGATATTTGTGAATCTTTAGGAGCTGATTCATGCATTATAATTAATATGACTAATGCGGTTTACATTCATTCTCTAAAAATTTCAAGAATATCGCGTGGTCTCTAAACTGCGATGTTATTGCTAAAATGGAATAATAATGGAATAACTATACACAAGCTGTTGTATTGCTGAAAGATCATGAGCCTAAATCTGTAACAAAGTCGTTTTTTTTTTTTTAGGTTTATTGGGAACATTGTAGTGCTTTTCATAATTGGCTTTTTTGCATGATTGTTACAAAATAGAAAATTCAAAGCCTTTTTGTCTGCCTTTATATTCTATTTCTGTTTCTCCTCTCGGACCCTCAATTAGAAATGCTTCAAGACCTGATATCACCAGGTTGCGAATCAGCCATATCAAACAAACAAACTAACAAACTTTAACCCTGTATTTCGCTCTCTGTCTATCTCTTTCTCTCTCTCTTCACCTTTCTTTTCTTATTATACTTCTGTGTTCTCTTCCTTTCTTCTCTCTCCCCTATGTTTCTCTTGTTTCTCTTTTTATAGTCTTTCTTTCTGTTATTATTAAAAAAAAAAAACCCAGCCCAATTGCTGAAGGGCACCACGACATCTTTTGACTCAGAATCAAAACTGATACCATCTGTAGATGCTTTCTGTTTCTTAATTTTGTAGCTCAACACTACCTGATAAGGTTTAACTTTGTTTTTTTTTTTAGAATCGATATAAAAAGAAACTTCCTTAATACAGCATCGCATCTTTTTCGTTCTTCGACAGCCATATTCTACATCGACCTTGTATCAGTTTCTTTCTGCTCCCTCCCATTTCGCCCGACTCTGATTTTCGCCATAATCTCCTGCAGTCTTAAATCTTGTAGATGTCAGGTTTTGGTTCGTGAGGATACGGTCTATGGGGCTCCTTCTATACCAGATCTGTGCGTCGTTATAACTGAGGGATCAATCTATGACGAATGGCTGTCTGTGCACGCTATGGCCACCAATGTTTCAAGTGACTCAGATGTCCACGGAGTGATCAATCTACGTCATGTCATCAAAGACTCGGCGCTGAACCGTACCTTTATGGGTGAGGCAGTCTACGACAAGGATGAGGAGAACATGAAAGAAAGATAAGAGCAGAAAGGCAAGGTGACGGAAGTAGAGACTACTCGTGGGAGATACGGTAGAGTAGAAAAAAAATGTAGTTTGGGAAGAGTTGAAATCGAGTATAAAGATGAGAATGTTGGGCACAACAATATTTTTTTGGGAGAAAAGAAATGGATAATGAGGTAGGGAGGTAAAGCTTTATCAAAGATTACATAAACTTGATGAACTCTGCTTATTTACTACTTTTTTCACTGTCCAGTTTTAATCATATCTGAGAGTTCAGAATGAAAAAGGCAGACCGTAAAATACTCCGATGATCATATTTACGCAGTTTACTTTTAAGGAATCAATCAAAATTTAGCCTGACATAACCGCGACTCGCAGAGGAGAGTAAAGTGGTTGACCAAATAAATAGCTCTGTCAAACAGGGAAATAGTTCGTTAGGCAAATAGAGAGAGATAAAGAGAGAGACATAGAGAGAAGAGAGAGAGAGAGAGAGAGAGAGAGAGAGAGAGAGAGAGAGAGAGAGAGAGAGAAGAGGAAGAAGAAGAAGACAGTAGTTATAGAGTGGAGATATAATGAACGCAGTCTCAAAAAAAAAAAAAATGATAAATTACTAGTTGCAATCATGCAGTCTAAAGCAATAAAACGTCACAAAAAACCTAGAGCTCCACCATTGACTCGAGCCACCTTCAGGGGAGAAGTAAGCTTAAGTTAAGTTAACAGCCACAGGAGACTGAAGTGATCTGTCAGCGACTTTGGTTGAGGATGAAGTTGATGATGGTTGTTGGAGGTGTAGAGATAACCTCCACTTAATGACGGGTTGTGTTGATTAAAGCTATGCCCAGCATCACCTCCAGGGTGACTGATCATACCTGCTCAGGCTTGGGAGGAGAAGACCTTTCGGCGACAGGCGAGTGGAAGAGGACTGGACCCAGCTAGCTGTGGACAGCGGGGATGGTTTTCTCGGAGTTAAGGCTTTGACACATTGAGGGCCCCGTAGCATTGACTGATCCTCTTCAGATCACCGATCAGTTCAGTAAGATGACACCTTTCTTCTGCTCTCCCCCTTCCTCCCTTCCTCATCCCTACCTTCTCTATTCTCTCCCTATCTCGCAACCATTATTCTAATCCCCACCCTCCCTCTTCCATCATTTCCATCTTTTCCGCTTTCTCCCCCCACCCATCCAAAAAGTCATGTTCATATATAATCCACCCTAAGGATGATGATGATCACATAGTGGTCATGCAGACCTCCAATGACCAACTCTGATTTTATATTTAGGAAGAAAAAAAGATACTTCTTAAGCTGCTGTAAAAAGTCAGAAAACTTGGCTTTTCTAAAATCAAGTGAGTAACATTCAAATGTTTACAAATATTTAAGATACCCCTTCAAAACATGCTTTCAACCAAATTGGATATCATGGCGTTTCGTGTATCACATTCAATTATACGATATTATGCAATCTATGGCTAAATATTAATTCTGGAAAAGGAAGGACAACGTTTTAAGCTATACTAGACATCTCATGTAATATTTGATCTCCAGCCATTTTGTACCGACGGAATATTTAAACTTTTCTTTCTGAACTAATTTACTTAACGATTCAAAATTAAAGATCTGATAATCAGCCAGAATTACGATAATAACCAGACTGTATATCAAACGATTGTCCCTAACACCATTATCGATACAGTGAGATGCAATTGTGACAAAAACCACAAAATGTTTATCTAAATTTTTTTTCACGTAAAATCTACCCTCATCTGCCCACCAAAATTGGATAAATTTGAAAACAAGACACAAATCGTGGATAAAAATCATATCACGATCAGAAATTGATATAGAAGAAGAAAGAATTTTTGCATAGAAAAAGATAATAAAGACAAAAAAAATCAATGTTAGTGTCATTAACTGGGCTGCAAATTACGATGACGTGACCATTCGTAGAAACGGAAAAAAGAGTAAAATATGATGGTATTTTATTTTAGACTTTTATGATGAATATATATTAGCTTACTTGGCAGATTTACACATGCGCGACATAGATCTCAGTTTTCCTTGTTAATATCTGCTCTATGATACTTAGCACGATGCTGTTTGTTGAAGGACCTTTGAAACTTGAGGTAAACCAACACTGGTTGATAATAAATAGTAACAAAGACAACATTTTCTGTGAGGCCCTTGACTAGCAATATGATAGACAGTGCCTCAGGTAACATTCATGTGCATTAATAATTTCTATCCATTCCTCGAGTTAAAATCAACACAATCATTATACTTGGAGGACGGCCATCGAGTTATGCGTCTCTAATATTGTCCACAGATCCAAACCTTGGGAATCTTTCCCAATGTTTTACCGACACTGTTTGATAGCCATCACTTCGTCACGGTTCACTGGACATTGTCCGCTTCAGCGACCAGTGTCCAGTTTTGTTTCACTTTGATAGACCTGAATTATTTTAGAGACGGCATGGGGAAACTCTCTCATTCTCTCTCTCTCTCTCTCTCTCTCTCTCTCTCTCTCTCTCTCTCTCTCTTTCCTTTTTTTTCTTTATTTTTCTGTCTTTCTTTCTCTTTACCTCAATTCATCTCTCTCTGCATGTTTCTCTGTCTCTTTATCCATCTCACTCTCTCTCTCTATCTCTCTCTCCCTCTTTGTCTGTGTGCCTCTCCGTCTGTCTATCTCTTTTTTATCTCTCCCTTACACAGACTATCACCGATAGGATCAGCGTTTCGCTGCTTTTTACTGTCTCCTTCTGGTCATGAATGTCGCTTGTGTTAGATTCGCGCAAGAACAGCTACCAGGGACACAATGCACTATGTCTACAGACCCAGGCAGCAACCACCACAGCGATTTCTTGTGATGCAATTTTGAAAGGAATTAATAATAGGCATTTGAAATTAAAAACAATAATCATAGTTTGTAAAAGTAACGAATGCCATTGAAATTCTTAAAGTGTGCATTAGTATAGGATTTCTCTCAAAGTTTTGCGACGGCTGTACGACTTAAGTAGTTTGATTTACATCTTCTTTAATGAAAATGTGCATATCAAGAGCTGAGAAAAGACATTGAAACTTTACCAGTTGGCAGATCGAGGGTAGGTGGAATTCTCAATATAATTTATTTCATTTTTTAATTAAAAACATTATTGGTCGTTTTCTCCCTACAAAGAGACTTAATTTAGCTTCAATTAAAAGATTGTCTTGAGATGTTTGTGTGTTTGAAAGTTAATGTGGATATTTGGCTTTCCTAGCAAAAACTTTATATTTTTCTCTTCATTGAACATTGTATTCCTTTTATTGTCAAGTAGAGAAAGAGAGAGAGAGAGAGAGAGAGAGAGAGAGAGAGAGAGAGAGAGAGAGAGAGAGAGAGAGGAGAGACAGACAGAGAGAGAGAGTGAGAGAGAGACAGACAGACAGACAAACAGACAGAGAGAGAGACAGACAGACAGAGAGGAGACAGAGAGAGAAAGAGAGAGAGAGAGGGGGAGAGAGAGAGAGAGAGAGAGAGAGAGAGAGAGAGAGAGAGAGAGAGAGAGAGAGAGAGAGAGAGAGAGAGAGAGAGAGAGAGAGAGAAAGCATATGGAGCACTGAAGCAGAATGAAAGAGACAGACGGATATAGATAGATAAAGTTGATTGCGATAGTGACACTTAGCAGACAAGCAGACAGTCAATCAAACTCTCAAACAGATTAATAGAAATAACTAGAAAGCACCGGAAAAGTTGAGAATGACTGGAGATAAACCTGTAGTCTTTCTGCAAGTTGTTCTTTTACAAGATCATTTTTTGGGCGTTTGAAGTTAATTCATTAAACACTTGAATATCCATAAGAAATAGAATTGATAGAAAACTGTTGAATAATGTATCTCTGCAAAATCTAACCAAATCAAGACCAAAGAAGAAATTAGTACTGTCAGTATTTCTCAGTCCATGTCGTGATAGTCTCTGTACTCTAATCTCACAGGTGAGGAAATATTACACTAAGCGACGTTAATGAGAAAAAAAATCATAACTATTCATATTTTAGTAGTTTCACTTTTTGGCAGAACATTCTCAATAACTTAACAACCATGAAACTTCCATGGAACATTATAACTCGTTGTCCAAATGCTTATTTAGGATTATATAAATCTTATATTAGGCTCTTCGTATAGATCTTTATGACTATTATGATTTCACTCGCCATCAGTCATAACGGACATAAATCAAACTGTCAAATTATTGTAGAGTGTAATTCAGTTGTATTTTATTATTCAGTATCGGATTTTTTTGTCTGTCAGATGCTATCTTGTTAATGTTCCACTTTTTTTGTATTTTCTTGACCTACAAGATTTTGTATAGAATAACTAACTTCTTTTCTCTTAATATTGGTGTCAGAGTCAGAGTTTTAGAACCGTTACGTTCTAAGCGAAGTGATATTGCTTTAATTACTATTGAATCCACAACTCTGATTAGTTTAATGATAAATATTCTATAATTTGATAAGATTTTTAAAATCTTCGATACAGAGGGCGATATTCTTGGTTTTCTGTGGATTGAATTTAACGGATTTAATTTATCATTAACCAATGGTAAAACTCTCTTAGAAATACATTGAGAAAGCAGTTTTGTGGCAGTATTTCTTCTGTTTTTTCACATATTTTCGCCAGGTTTATCATTCCAAATATATATCATGACTTAAGACTGCTGTAGTGAAAAATCTTTGCATACATTATAATAAGATTTTTTAAAGTGGTGTGGAAGCGTTCACGTATTGTAAATCATTTTAAAAAGAAATCAAATCTCTTTTCCACCTAATGTTTCGTACAATCCTGGACATCGCTGGTTTGAAATTGGCAGTTAGAAAAATTATCTTTTACAATTGACAACTGTAATATTTTGTCTACTCATATCCTTATTTTCATGGTAATAATTATAAATCGAATTTATGAGTGTAATATTGTGTATCGATTTAAACAAATAACTATCAGTCTCACTATTTCACTATTTTGTCTCCTGTTTTCCGCCATCTTCCTGTCTCCTCACCTCTTTTCCATAATGTCTTTCTGTATATCTTTCTCGGTTTGTCAGATGCAAACACACTATTTCATACAAGATATAATAACTAATCTTTTCTTCGTCCTCTACTTTATTATTTCCCAATCTATCATTTCGGATTTCAAAACATAAATCCTCCCCAAATACCATTTATATTCTTGTTCCTACCTCTTTCAAAGCTTTGATACTGCACTATCTCCCTCCCACTACCTCTTTTCCCAACAAACTTCAAACCGACAAATCAAGGTAAGATAACCCTGGTTGCACCTGAAGTCCAAACTGCATTGAGTTGTGTGCTTATCCTGAATGTCATTGCCATCAACGGAAGCTGTTTAAAATTCCCTGGAGACCTAGTCTTTTCTTGCATCTCATTAGCTCTTGCATGACCTTTCCTTGTCTTAAGCACATTCTTTCATGCTTGCATGAGATCGGTTTCTTTCCGCCTTCCTCTCACACACATGTTCTCTCTCTTTCTTTATTTCCCTCTCTTTTGTTATTTGCCTTTTCTTATTACAACCTTACAACATACTCCACCTCTATTCTCCGTCTTACACCTTTTATAACGTGCTTTCCTTTTCCTGTATAACCCATCATTTTTTAGCCTCTTCCCTTTCTTTTTGTTTTTCATTATTCTACTTTGTTTTTGTTTTTCTTGATGTCGTCGATGTTGCTGCTGCCTCTGGCTTTGTGGTTACTGTTGATGTTGATGATGTCGCTGTTGTTGTTGTTGTTGTTGTTGTTGTTGTTGTTGTTGTTGTTGTTGTTGTTGTTCTTCTTCTTCTTCTTCTTCTTCTTCTTCTTCTTCTTCTTCTTCGTCTTCTTCTTTTTCCCCCACTACCCTTCATCCTCATCCCTCCCTCATTACACGCTGTCCCTGTAAGCTGCCCATCACATTAACACACACAACCGCCCCTAGGTTAGGTTAAGACCATTAAACGTTACTAAATCTAAGCCCGAGGTAACTGTTACTGACTCTGTTTCCCCTAGATGGAGTAGCTGGGAATCTCTGGACCATGACTCGAGTCACTCGACCTGGACCAGTCAAGGGGACACGTCCCCCACTGCCCAACGATACGACCACAGGGATCCTAGTTCACTTTGACTAGAAAATGAAATGAAAAAGCTTTGGCCTTAATATAGAAGCGGCTGTGGTCAGAGAATTAATATATTGTCTTAAGCAGATTTTGCCGCACAAGGCTACCTCCCCTCTATCTTTAGTTGTTTAACAATTTTATTTTGTTTTATAATTTAATTTCGTTTAGTTCTCTAACTTTTTGACCAACTGTTCGTGTCAGATGAAGTTCTTTTCTCTTCAACCTAAATATATTTAGCGTCATTTCATTTAACATTTTCTAGGATGCTTTCGTGTCTTCGCTTTTTCTTTTCTTTTCAATCTACTGTGATCTATTGGCTGAGTTTCATCTCAAATTTGGTTCATTGAGATCACTTTATTTGCACTTTAAAGTTCTATGAATAGAGTTAAATCGAGGAAGTCAAATGCCAAAAAAGAATATTAATTTTTTTTTTCACTTGCTTTCTCTGAAAACGTAAACGATTTTAAACCAGACTGAAGGAAATCAACATTAAATTAGCTAAGTCTCATAACAATGTAAAGGTGAATCAACGTTAAGAGTAATCGTGGGTCCAACAACGACCCTTCATTGTTTTCCCCTTCTCTTAAGAGAAGAAGCGGGGCACAAGAAACATTGCCTCAGATCAGGGCCTCTAACTAGCCCGGTTTATAAAGTGACAAATAGGGCCTTGTTACTGACTATGGAAGGAAAGCAAAAGAGGTAGAGAAAATTGAACGCTACGGTTACTTTATAATATAAAAAATACTCCGATACAATATTACGGCCGAGCGATTTGCTCGTCTTTGGTTTCAAGAATAACATTAGTTGTAAAATGTTCATGGCTTTACAAAAAAGATTGGAGATCCGTTCTTCTTTGGTCTAAAGAATGATATCAGTTGTATAAATATTATGGCTTTAGAAAATGGTGGTAGTTTCGCTTTTCTTTGGTTTTAAGCAAATCATGAGGTGATCATGGCTTCAAAAGTTGAAAAAGAGATTTTACAGGTAGTAAATTTCTGTTAAAGGAAGAATGAGGATAACCTTCACACGAAACAGGCATAAGGGTATGAGAGCGAGATCTAGATCTAGAGATAATTGGTTTTGGTTGTAGAGATGGAGGATTTAGAGCTTGCACATTTGATGTAATATGTCGTAATAAAATTAATAATACAGAGAGGCATTGGGACAAAGATAGATTAAGAGGAACCCAAACAGAATAGTCATAGCAAAGTGTGGCAAACATTCAAAACTAAAGCGGGAAGAGGCTTTGTGTGGTGGGATGTGGGAGGACTAGCTGTTTTAAGAAGTGTTTATAGGACAGTGGACAGTGGGCACTGGGCAGGGCCTGGAGGTAAAGACAATAGAAGCACAAGAGACAGAGAGTATGATGGTCACCAGAAGGTCAGCAACGCACCTCAGTGTTCCTGGGGGTGGGGTTTGCACGTCACAGAGGGCGGGCCCAGGGAGCGTGCTGTCCTGCAGGGGAGAATGATGGGTGCTATAAATAGCCGTGGCCTGACCCTGGTCTGGCTTGTTACGGGCAGTAAGTTGATGGGGTCCCAGGCGGTTAGAATGATCCGGGACTACGTCAACTACTTGCTCGTGCTTGCCTTCAGCAACAGCAGCGCCTCCTATACTGGACAACACTGACAGTAACTGGAACCCTCCAACCAGGAGCAGTTCCGGCAACATTGGGAAACTAAAGCAGCCATGTATGATGTTGCCGGAAGCAGCAGCTGCACCGACGTAAAGGAATTACAAACATATCATAATTCTGATGACTGCGATATGAACACCAACTTTGCAGTGAATTCTAACCCAATCACCGGGTGGCAACACATACATTGCGTCTGTCATACCCACTGTCGCCAGTTTTGGTTTGTCTGTGCATTCTGAAACATACCAAGAGCATCATACACAGACACAGCTCTTCTCTTTACAACCATGTTATTTGGCTTGTGATTCCCTATCTAAGTCATCATCAAAGACATTTCATGCCTCACCCGAAAATGCAGTTTTATGGATGTCCTATCAAATATCAAGTGTCAGCTAAAAAACGGCTGAGGTAATCGAGATATCTCGCACCGTTTCAATAGAGTATTATTGATCATGAGCTGGGTAGAAGAATTCAAATTAACACCATTACGCAAGAATGTTTTCTTAAAGTCAAGAGCACTGGATATACAAATATATTTTGATTGTTTTATCGAACTTTCAGTCTTTATTTATCTTCCTTTTACATAAGCAAAAATTTTAAGATGAAATAGAGCCTGCATTGTACTATTAAACTATGTCACTTATCAAACTCAGTGTTCTATTTTGAATATTTGTTTATTCCTCAGAATGAGCACAGAAAAAATCTACTGTTGTCAGAGAGTTTGCCATATGAATGTTTTTCAAAAGGCCTCTGTTTGAAAAGAACGCTTTTGCAAGAGACAAAATTTCCTTTCTACAAACAAGAAACTCTTGACCGAGACAAGCTCGTAAGTTTTTCTGCTCTTAATTTACCGAAAAAAAATATTGTTTAATTGCAGCATTCATATGACTATTTATAGAAATCTTTTAAGAGTTTTCTTTGAATCAGTTTTCAATTTTTTTTTTTAAATATGTATATTTTGCTTCGTACTTTGTCCTCCATAACTGAAGAATACCAACTCAAATAGTTTTATCCTTTCCTATCTAAGATGCTTTCATAGCTAAGTTAAGTCTCAATTTTGACCACTTGAAGATATCATTGATTTCTTAGTCGCGTCCGCTTAGGTCAAAATCGTTCAGACGTATTCCCCTCCCCCCCCACACACACACACACTAACACAAACAGTAATTTCATCTTTCCGTCTGAGTAGCGACAGCAACTTTGTGGAAGAACGGAGAGTTTACAGGGCGTGCCGAATGTTATCTCTCTATCTATGAATGTTATTACTGAAACGGTTGAGAGGCCATGCTGATAGTCAGCAACCAGGAACGCATGTAGTCACCATTGAAGGATCATGATTTCAGATTAAGTTCATGTTTTACTCTAGAGAGGTAAACATTAATTTAAAAAATATAATAATTACTTACGCTGTGTCAGTAACATGAAAAATTGTGATAATTTTTTCTGAGACCTACTGAATGCATGATCATAAATTTGCGTTGATATAGGAGAGTGGCAAAGCAAACAAATAAAGCCTACAAATTTTCTGCATGTGCATGACGTCCATTTTAAAGGAAATAGAAAGTACAAACATAGTTTTTATACAAACCATTTAGGAGTTTCAAATACTACTTTGACTTTAAAAAATAAGTTTTAAAAGATAATAGTGTTTTTTTAATAGGTAAATCAGAGTTGCATCAGGTTCTAGATAGAAACTGGAGAGCACTTATTCTTTCTATCCTAAGTCATTAATCTCGTTATCTCTCTCTCTCTCTCTCTCTCTCTCTCTCTCTCTCTCTCTCTCTCTCTCTCTCTCTCTCTCAATAAACAATGTTGAGAGACATTTAAAAAATCAAACTATTTGATTAAAAGCTTTAAAACTTTGTTTCTGGCTCGCTCAAAATTAGCATTTGATGAACAACATGAGAATAGCAGCCTCGCTATGTTATTAGATGCTTTAAATACTTATTGATATGCTCCTTTTTAATAAGTAACAATGTGGTTGTTTGTCAAATGATTTATTTATATGACTTTCTTTTAATAAGTGTATGGAACCTAGACTGTATAACAACATCAAATACCGTACCTGAATAAGTTGTGAAACGGCTTAAATTAACTTACTTTTTATTAACCGTTGATTTTATAAAACTACTAGCCCAAGAAAGACTCACTTTGTTCTTGATCTTAGAAAAATACTATGAAAAATACTTTTGGCCCCCAATGTGAGATTTTAAAACAGAAAAAATATTTACTTTACTAGAGATCTAAAGTTTGGATAAATCTTTATTGTGTTTTCAAGAAAACCATTGACATATTTCACGTATTTGAACTTTAGATAGATATGTTTTGTAAGAAATATTTCGTAAGCCAAGAAGCAAATGATCTATTGTCTCAGTTATTTGGAAGTCTATTTTCTACTCCAGAGCTACCATCCTCTGCACAATTTGACACCTGAACATTTTGAAACATTCTGTTCATAAAATCTTCTGTGTCTCTTTGGTCGTTAACAGCACTAAATACTGACGGTTCAGAAAATCGTCAAAATCCCGCTTCACTTTTCGCTTTCTATAATAAACCTTTGATGGACCATTATTTTAATGCCAACTGCCCCAACAGGAGACGATGGGCTTGAGAGATAGGGATGTTTCTTTGTAACAAGGGGAAGTGGCGATCTTATTTTGGAATTAAGTTCTTGTGTTTGCTCGTTTGATGAGGTTTGCTTGGAGGAGCAGTTACTGTCATTACTATACAGAGAGAAAGCAGATGAAGAAAGGTTTAACAAAAATCCCTACTCTCTCTCTCTTCCTCTTTGAATCTCTGTTTCTCTCTTCATCTATATCTCTATGGATCTACGTTTAGGTTGTATGCATTTTTCCTGTTCCTTTAATTGATAAGTCTTTTGTCTTGCCTCTTCGCTCGTGTGTGTGTGTGTGTTTTTTTTTTTTTGTATGTCCCTTTAACTTCTCAAACTCAAAGCATCTTTTTTTTTCATGTAAAACAAAGAAAGAAATGACTCTTTTGTTTAAGATGGGAAAGTTAAATATTTCTATCTAGCTTGAAATCTCTCTGTCCCCATACAACCACAAAGATGAGAAAGTTAGCTGAGCCGTGGAGTTTGCTAGTTAAAAATCCTGCAGTCAGACTGGCCAACCACTGGCAGAGGTGAGGAATGAAACCAGCAGGGGGAGACAATCAAACGCTGCCCACGGCAACAGACACAACCCAGCGGCACGGTGGAGGACTGTTAAAATCTGGTCATGGTTTGAAACACACACGCTTCGTTTCAAGTCGGAAGTTAAGTGAACACGAATCTGTGTAGTTTCTTTTTTTTTTTAATCAAGTTCGATTCAATAGTCTTTCGTATCATTTCTTTTTTGCGAACACCATTCAATAGTCAATTTTTTGTTTAAAAAAAGAGTTCTACAAGTCTTTTACTTCTCCAAAATTTTGACATTTGTATATTATACTGAATTAAGCACATGTAGCTTATTGAGCGCAACACCTATGCATCCTTCTTTAATTGCTTTGTTTTGAGTTGGTTCTAACTAGTCTTAAGTCCTTTTTTGTTTTATTGACAAATCTTACCCGTAGAATCTATATAATTATACTCTTCATTGCCGAAGTGGTCTTAAGGATCTTGCATGGAGAAGCCGTACCGTGCAATAGCTGTTAAACATTCCATAACACTTCCCCATGGTATAACAAACAAAAAAGAAAATTAATCCCATAACGTATATCACATCAGATTTACTAATTTAAATGCTTAAAAACCATAACCAAGCCAGCCGTCTACCGTTCCACATCGTGACATTAATAGCGGTATGATTTAACAAGCTGAAGGACAGCTTTGAATTCATTTTCAGTGTTGAAAGTACCTGTAATTAGGTTTTTTTGTTCAATTTGAAAGGCTTTTATATTTTTGGAACAGAAGATCACAACTGCATACTAAGGTAAAAAATACTTTCAATCTGGATTTCGCCAGCAAAATGGACGTCAGAGGATAGTGTTTAATAAATAAGTTCAGAAAGTGTATTAGAGTGGCAATGGAGATTTGTCATAGTGTTGTCAGAGAAAGTCTTAGGATATCATCTGATAATGTAAAAGTATCGAGTCTGCTGTAAATAATGGCAAATATTTGGATAGGCCTTAGAATACAGGGGCTGTGATGTATCTACTGTAAATTATTACAACCGGTAAGGAGAAGATGGCCGAAACCCATTTGATAAAAAAATGATGTAAAATAGAGTACTCAGAAAGAAAGGTTATTTGCCTATTGTGCTAGTTGGCAAGTATATTTCAGTTCCCCTTTATATCTCAAATTGGCACAGCTTTATTGTTCGAATTATAAGGAAAAGCATAAGCACTTACAAAATAGCCACGAAACCACTTAGAGTTTGCTACACATGTATGTCTATAATGATACATATAGACAAACAGATACTTTTAATATAAGGCAAATACAGCTGCAACCTTACTGTGACCGGGCTTTACTTTATAATTCATCCATCCAGAATTACTGTATTTTCCTCATCCTCCTCTCCTTTATTTTCTCCACCTCTTCCCAAAAAAAAAAAAAAAATTATAAATAAATAAAAGAATAAAAATAAAAACAAATAAACAAATATCTATATATAAATAAAAAATAGATAAATATATAAATAAATAAAATAATTCCCTCCCCTTTCCCTCATCTCTACTGCTGGGAGTGTCCGCACCTTCCATTCTTTCTGACCAGGCAAGCCACGAACTCTCTACAGTAGATTTACAGCTTACCTCGCCACATAACCCGAGTCCCCCCACCTGATGAATGGCATGGTCTCTCTCTAGCTCTCTCCATCTCCCCAGCAGCCGCTCAGGTAAGGCCGGAGATTCACCTTGTTCAGAGTTGTGTCATCGGCGACTGTCACTCCAAGGGACTCAAGACCATCCATCACAGCGACTTGCTACATCTTTTCTCTCGAAACCTCTTCCTTCTCCTTCTCCCAATCTCCTTCCTCCTCCTCCTCCGACCCATTCTCTTCCTCCTTACCAGATATTTCCTTATCGCCATTTTTAAAACATTCCTTTTCCTCTGCCTCCCGCTTTTCTATTTCTTTCCTTATCCGTCTTTACTTTTCCTTCCTATAATTTTTGCTTTCTTAAACACTTTCTATCGCTACTTTTTTGTGTTGAAATTTTAATAGTTAATTCTTTCTCCTTTTCTCCACCCCCAATACTCCTCTATCAACTTAACAACTTGATTCTCCCATCTTCACAATTTTCGTAATATTTCGGCATCACCCCTTCCTACAGTCTAAATAGTGTAAAACAAAATTTTCTTTTTTTAAGAAGTCGATTTATTTCAAAACTTTGATAGACGCATTTACTACTTGCTCTTTTTTTCGTGTGAGAAAGAACCGTATGTTCCCACTCGGTATTATACCCGCCGCTACTAATAGCAATGCGATTATCCGCGGCAGAAGCAACCACATCAGCAACAGGACCATCATGTTCATCTTCATTTTTTTCCTTTATCATAAAAATCGTATTAGATGATAGTTACAACGGCCGTGGCTATCCGTATCATTGTAATAACCATCACCAGCATCAACGTTATTGTGCTAACTCACAAATATTGTTATTATTATCATCATGATTCTCATTAAAGTAATCGGCACCTTCAACATATTCATAACTATCATCATCATTATCATCATCATCATCATCATCATCATCATCATCATCATCATCATCCTCACTATCTTGAAAAGCATCACCATGACCAAGATCATTATCATTCTTCTCTTCACCGTTCCCATGATCATCAAATTGATCATTATCTACATCATTATCCAAAATCAATCTAATTTTTAAAAAGGCAGCCACAAAAGAACAGGAAATAATGTTGAAGAGCTATGCGAATCTTCATTCTAGACTTGAAAATTGCCATCTAGAGCAAAACATGTAAAAAAGCTCCAAACAGCTTGTTTCTAAAGACCCTGGAAATACCAGTGTTCAAGTCCATGGAGATACCAGTGTTCAAGTCCCTATAGATACCAGCGTTCAAGTCCATGGAGATACTAGTGCTCAAGTCCCTGGAGATACCAGTGTTCAAGTCCCTGAAGATACCTGTCAGTCTCTTGGCATTTGTAGCCGCGGGCTTTGGGAGCGCCACGTCACACTTGACCAGTGGATTTCCCAAGATCCGTGATTGCAGTCATGTCTATTAACGTCCAGAACTGGTTCGAGGCCTGATTGGATGGTGGGATGGTCATCAAGTCAGATCAGAGAAACTGTTGTCATAGCCAGCTGCTGAGACTCGTGATGGAGAGGTAAAGTCACCAGTTTTAATCTTTGTTGTGTATATGTTTGCATCAGATCAAATGTATGTTAATTTTGCAAACTACCTTGTGTGAATGCGCACGGTAACGTCCTGGTTTTTTGTGTTGTTTTCTTTTTTGCCTCCAATCTTTTTTTTTTTTCTTTACAACATCTTTCCAATATCTAAAAGTTTGACGGATAAAACGTTAGCCTTAAAAAGTCTCACTTATTTTTTTTTCTTTGCAAAATCTTCTCCGTTTCGTTTTAATCCCGCCGCTTCCTCAGTCGCTCTGATCTTTTTCTCCTCCTACCATCGCATTTTTTCCATCGTATTATAAAGTTACAACCGCCTTCTTCTATTTTGAGTCGGATTGATCTCCTCCGCGTCCATCCTTGCTCCACCTTCCACTCGATTGCTCTCTTCTCCTCCTATAAACGTTCGTCGTTTACTTCTTTCTCGTCTTACAGCCGGTGCCCGTGGGGTTACAACTTCCACCCTATATCCGCAGGAACACTCTTCGCGGGTTCGCATCCCACACCGTCGGTGTTTGAGTGTTGGGCCTCATCCTCTCAGCTCTACCCTGCTTGTCGAGGATTGCAGAAAAAGCTTGAGAAAAACTATTTGGGGAAATTCTATATCAAACAGTCCAATAAACAAATAAACCCAGCCTTTAAACGTACTTCTTTTTCTTCTATTATAATTTCAACTGTACAATTTCTCCATCCTTTTTAGTCCACTTTCTCTCTCTAAAATACCCTGTCTAACTTTTTTTTTTAAGTTGCATCTTGTCCTCTTTTTTAATTGACAATCCTGAACTTTATCTCTTTAGAACATTATCACTTTTTCATTCTATTTCTCATTTCCTTCTTGTCCTTCACCCACTATCTCTTTCACCTTATTTGATTCTTTACTTCCTCTTAATCGAGCACTCGCTAGAATTCATCGACCCAGATCATTTGCTTTTATCCACAACAATTTTTACTGCTGAGAAATACATTCTTTTACGCTTTTGCTCACTGCTTTTTTCCCCTTTACTTTATCTTCTTTCTCCCTACGTGTAATATTCTGTAATTTACACTCCATATTTCTCACTCTTCCTTTCGCCGTTTCTCTCTCTCTCTCTCTTTCTCTCTCTCTTTTTTATTCTCTTTTTCTCTTTCTCTCTCTCTCTCTCTCTCTTTCTCTCTCTCTTTTTTATTCTCTTTTTCTCTTTCTCTCTCTCTCTCTCTCTCTTTCTCATTCTATCTCTCTCTTCCTCTCCCATTATGCCCCCTCTATATATTCCTCCGGCCGTATTCTGCCGACCTTCTTTAGTCCTCGTCATTCAGCTTTTACTCGTTTCTCTTGTTTACCTCCTCTATTACAGTCATTTATTGTTGTTTGCGGAACACTTCTAGTCGCTTGGAGTCATTATCAATCAGATGTGATAATGGCTACTTACGCACACTATGAAGACGTGTCTGGCCTTGCACTTGAAAATAGAACTTCTCACCCCCGGGGCAAAAACCAAGTCATATCTGTTGAAGCTCTGTCATGATTAAGTAGATGTCATGCCTAAGTACCCACCATTCATCATGGCTGTCATGTGACTAGATTTAGCTCAGAAAAAGCTCTCAACTTTGACCCTGATAGATTTACTTTTATTTTTTGCAGGGTCGAGGTGACCTAACAGATCTCCTCTTTTGGCAGTACCGGTTGGATACTTATCGTATATTCAATTTGATTGATTCATTTCGTCCCATCAACAACCCAGCTATCACTATATGATGAAGGTTTAGTCTACTACTAATGCAGTACAAAAGTTTATTTGGGGTTGAGTTTTTGTTTTGTTTTCTTTTTGTTTGTTTTTTTTATGAAAATTGCCATTTTATTTTCATATGATTTTTTTGTCGAATTCTTTTGCATTGAAAAAAAAAATTAAATCTAACGAATTAGCCAGAAGAGCTGCCATAGTCAAAGAAAAATAATTGTAGAATTATGAATTTAAAAGATTTTAGGAAAAGTTTTTTTTATAATTGGTTGAATTGCAGCAGCTCCTGGTTGAAGATAAATTTGAACTGTGAATTTTTGTCTCCTAAACAGCAAGGTGTTACTACTGTAACCTGTGTTAAACCAGTTTTTAATGATTCAGTGGAAACGTTTGGCCATAGCAAAATACTCAGATATTGAGTGCCTTCAACTTTTTGTTCATTGTTAAGAGGTAGAGAAAACTTTCTCTGATGAAAAATATAGGGATACGGAGAGAAAAGGGTTGGAGAAAATAGGTGGAAAAAAAGGATAAAATTATTTTAAAAAATATGGTTTGAGAAAGGTCATATACCTTTAAATTAAATTTCATTCTTATTACATCTAGAAAAAAAGATAAGTAAAACATTATACATCGGATAATTCCGGACACATTGTAGAACATGACTACTTTGGATTTAACAAGTTGTTGTCATTTGGTAAAAGAAATTCCTATTTGTATTTCTCTAAGGCTTATACGAAGTCAAATTAGCACTTAAAAGAGACAACGAGTAGGGAGAGAGGGGAACGATAGACATAAAACTCCCCACTTTAGCTCGATTTAATAAAGTTTTAAAAGTTGTACTCAGGAGCTGAGTATACAGATCAATGCCGATCTTCAGCAAGTTTGACCGTCCATAGGTTTGCGATAATTTATCCAACGCTCGGCTTTCTGTGTGGTCAAGCCGTTATACGAAGCGAAGACTTCCTTATTGTCAACTTAACGCTTTGCCAAATGAACTATGTATCACCCCTCGATACTGTACCAGATGATACAATATATATAACATCATACTTATAATGAAACGGCTCCTAAAGTTTGTTGTTAGTGTTCACATTTTTCGTCTAGATTTAAAAAAAATTAGATTATGCAATGAAAGACAGTGTGTAAACTGCTACAAATAAGATCTTCAATTCTTCATATTACTTTAGTCAGTACTAATATGCTTGTTTTGACAGTGAGTTATTTTTTGAGCGCTTGGTGTCAGCAAAACTCTGCGGTATGTATAAGATAAAAGGTAGACCTAGATTAGCTAGGGGAAGTCTTAAAGTATTATGTTCTCCTTGAAATTAGTGGAGAGGTAAGAAAGAGAAGAGAGAGATTATGTGTAATTGAGATAACGGTAGGAAAAGAGAGAGAGAGAGAGAGAGAGAGAGAGAGAGAGAGAGAGAGAGAGAGAGAGAGAGAGAGAGAGAGAGAGAGAGAGAGAGAGAGAGAGAGAGAGAGAGAGCGAGAGAGAGAGAGATGGAGGATAAAAAGAGTGGGGGGAGGGGGGGTGGAGAGAAAAGGGGAAGTAGAGATGTAGATGTTTCCACAAGGACCTTAAGCTAAATAGACCTACCGTTAAGTCGTCTAGCGCAGCCATCCATCACGAGCTGTGACACTGAGTCCAACTTCCCGAGCAAGGAAACATGACGAATGTCATCCTCACCGTGCGGTGCTCCAAGCAACAGTGAGCCACATCAAGCCACACCAAGCCACACCATCAATCAGCCCTTGTCATATATTAGTGGGAAGGCCTGGTCTATTTGAGCTTGAGTACCGCTCGCAACCACAGTCGTATGTGTACCTGTTGTGTAACAGCTTAGTGCATCTTAATAAAACATCGAGCTTTATCTAAAGCCCTTCTTCTCACATGCTCATACATCGCAACGGAATGACAGAATATGAAGCTTTGGATTCTCTGGCTTGGGTGTTGTTGCGCCTTCCCTGCTTGTGCGTGCCTGACATGCATTATTTTGGGTAATCTCGTAACTTTCTCGTTTGTTGTGGTTGCCGTGACAGATTTATTCTCAAGGCCATTTCTCCCGAGAGTTTGACATGAGAGTAATACTTCAGACAGGCTGGTGCTAGGGAAAATGGGGATAGCCGAGGGAATGAGAAATACAGAAGAGAAAGAGATAGAAGAATTAGAGATACGGGAAGATCTTGAAGGGTGAGCACGATAAGGTGAGTGGGAACGAGAGAAAGAAAGAAAGAAAAGAAAAAAAAAGCAGAGGAGGAAAATCAAGAGAATTGAGGAATAGAGAGAGATGTGTGGGATTAGAGACAGATAGATTTTCAGACTAACAGATAGAAAGAGAGACAATGTAGTTGAGCATGAATGATAACGACAGGGAAAAAGTTTTCGCTTCCATTAGAAGTAATTGAATGCAAATTTTTTTTATTCTTTTTATTTTCAGATGATTTTTGTTCTACGCCTTTTTCTCTCCAATATACGTATATATATATATATATATATATATATATATATATATATATATATATATAAATTAAGGCCTGCGCATTGGGGAGGGATAATATAAGGTCTACGGAGTAGAAATTTCCCTTATTGCTTGTTGGGAATCTTGATAGCAATAATTTTTTAAAGAAATCTCCCTTTTTGCAAGTATTTTGGCCCTTGTTTCTTGAGGATCACACCAACGTAATCATACATCAAAACCTAACTACTACCTATTCTGTATGGCTTAAGATTCATATCCAAATGGTCGCTGTGTAAAGAAGGGTAAGAGATACAATAGTGTATCGTCACACATAAAAAAACGCATTAGCTTAGGATGTTCGGAGGGTCATTTTCCACTTGTGGAATCGACCCTTTATCTTAAACCCGCCTCGTCTGAATCTTTTGACTCTCTTCTTATTTTATAAAAAAAATGGCAAACCTTGGCAAAAATGGATTAAAAAATCAGCTTTATTCAAACCAGTATTATAATAAACTTAATAAATAAAGTTTTTCATTGCGTATTTCCATGATAAAGCATTTTTAATGCACAGAGAAATCAAATGGGCCTGATTCGATACAGTTGAGTAAAAATATTTATATAACCAAAAAAAAAAAACAAAAAAAAACAAAAAAAAAAAAAAACCTGACATATAAATGACACGACATAAAACAAAAAACTTACTACATATCAACACAATCGCATAAAAGATGTTATATAAGAAAAATTTGAAAATTTTTAAAGATATTTTAAAGGTGCTTTTGTTCTGTAAAATTGATTTGAGGCTGCGTGTCCAATGTCAATAGAACTGGTCCAAGTAGAGAGCCTTGCGGAACGCCAAATCGAGTTGGCAAATTATTTAGATTTGGACTTACCAATAGAATCATAGAACGACAGTTTTATATTGCCTGTATCACACTAATGAACAAAAAACAAAACAAAAGCAAAATGTTTCTTTGATATTCACAACATTGCACATTTTGCTGTATAAAGAAAAGAACCTTTTTGGACAAATCACACACACAAAAAAAAACCAACGTTTTTTGAATCTTTTAAAAAGATTCTATAAAGAATGTGAATGTGTATGTAATGTAGGTTTTACTTTCTCAATATCTAAAAAAAAATTGTCTTTATTTTTTTTTTATATTTCCATTATTACTATTATTACCATT
>JAWDGP010000636.1:0-15000 GCA_033675545.1 Elysia crispata
ACAAGATTCCTTGGCATTGAACACTCAATGCTCGTCTACAATACCTAAAAAGTTCAAATGCCCATTCAGGCGTTATAACCTCCATTTTTTAATTTTTGGAAAATGAGCGTCATAATTGCCTACGCATTTTCTTACTACACTCAAGTAGTTAAACTATTATTGCTTACATATGTGCCGGGAATGACTGGAGTAGTCTTGAGAGAATTGAGGAGTCGAAGAAACGACCTGGTCGCGTGATGGACAGGGTTGTGATTTTCAGGAATAACTGGCAATACACCAATATCACAAAATCGGCCCATTACAGCTGGCTTCGAAAAAGGGATACCATCTGGTGTTTCTTCCACATCCTTTATACAATATCTTAGCTCCTGCTGGCTTGCACTTACATCTGGAAAAATTCGAACTCTCAAGAAAAAAATATTGAGTTATATTCAGCGCTTCCGTTGGTAATAGTGACTATCATTGAGACATGTAGAAGAAAATCGTTTCATTCGCTTGAAGAGATATTTCTAAGCGGATTTGCATCGAGACCTTTCTGCACCGATGGAAATAAGATTCAATCTTGGAGAGCGCCGCTTGCGACCAAAATAATTTTTGTTTCTTGCATTTTGCGTGTTTTGGTAAAGTCTTACATGTTAAAATGTAGGTTTAGAGCTAGATTCCTATATATATATATATATATATATATATATATATATATCTATATACTTTTTCCCCCTTCTTCTTGGATTGCCTTGGAAATCCTGCGCCAACTTCTGGCCGGACCTTTTTAAACCTGAAAATAAGCTGAAAGTTAACTTGGCATTTTATTCGAAAAATGTCTACGTCCACCACGATACTTACTGCAGACACTTGAATTCAGCTCGCATGCTGCTTTAAAAAAGATATGCAAATAAAAAAGAAATTCCCTTATCGATAACAGAAAGAAGAGAAACCACGAGACACACCAGTCGAGCCGATAAAGACAGACAGACAGACAGACAGACAAACAGACGGAAATACAGGTAGTTTGACATTGCAGACAGAAAGATTTATAGATAGAACCAGAGACAGAAAAGACAGGACGCATTAGAGAGAGAGAGTTAAGCGCAAATAGTGCCACACCATGGAATCATATAGAATATAAGTATTCTTTGAATGCAACCAATGGGCGAGAAAGTCCTACTGCAAGATATTGCTGTAATGATTAAAAGGGTATTGAACGTCATAAGTTATTTCACTAAAAACATAAAAACATGTTTAAAAAAAGTAGAAGAAAAAATGTGTGCTGTCTTTTAAACACAAAATTAAGCACTTGAATGAACCTCAAACGGTTTGAAAACATTACGACATTAATTTTTCCTTCACAGCCAACTATCTTACTTTCCCTATGAAAATCTCTAAAACATGAGTAATTTCGATGGGTAATTGTTTCTTTTCTAACCAACACAACTAGTTCAGATTAATATCGTATCTATTCTTTTTTACTAAATTGATTATAGTTCTGATATGCCTAAAATAAAAAAAAGATTGGAATATACTTATAGTTGGTATATCGACGATTTTAAGCGGAATATCAAGAGTGAATATCCGCACTTTGTTAAAAGTTTCAGGAAAATTGAGTTTTAAATTTTGGAGGTTTGTAAAATGGATGTAAAATTTTTGAATTCCGTGAGAACTTAAGGTAAATTCCATTGGCGCTGACGTAACTATGTGGAAGCTAAACGAGATCAGTTAATAACATTTTTTATCTCGCCAAATTTTCGCAAAATGAAGTGACAAAAGAAGGCTTAAATTTTTAAAATCTTTTGGCAAAAAAAGACTAACTAAAACTCACCTTATAGACTTTGCGGTAAACATATGAGCTAGAAGACCATGTCTCTTCGCTTGGTGACTGTTGTCTTTGAAAAGGTAGAAAGATCTTTGAAATCGATATACTGGCATCCACGTATTTTTCTCTTTGTGTTTTTTTTAATCGAGACTAGTGACTTTCTACACACGGGAATGAACGTAAAAGTGCTGTCTGATGCTATATTTACGGTCCTCTCCGATGTTCTGATTTGTTCCATGAGCTTGTAACCCTTCTCTACCCTCTTCAATAAAAATACCACTTTCTCTCATATCTTTCTAATAACGCTTGCTTTGTTTTACGCTACACATCTGAACTTGTCTTCCTATCTTAAATTAATTGTAAACATGTCTTCATATTTTAGTGAGTTATAAGCCTCAGAACGTTTCAATATAAGTCTGTATTATGTTATCTACTTTGTCTTTAACAAACCTTTAGGTTGGTAATGGTCCCATACATAAATATAAGGTATTCTTTTTTCTAACGATAACTGCAAATAGATGATGACAGCTAGATTCAGACAGAAATTCTGCGATATAAAAATATCTGTAAGTCATGTAGGTTTGAAAACTAAACAATATCTCACACGACAGGTTCGGTAATTAGAGCAATTAGGCTTAATTTTCTTTTTCCGAAAATTGCCCTCTCTCCAAACAGAAATATTTAGCTAATTTTATAATGAACCGATTGATGCTAATACTCTTTAAAACGCTCATTATCAAATATATGCAAATAACATGAGTTGCCACAAGTTCCATAAGTGATGTTTACTAAAAAAATGGCGGCTTTAATACCTCCTAATTAATATGAGGCATCCTGTGCTAACTTGCACGAACTTAAAATCTTATGGGTAATTAGACTGCCTTACCACGGATATTAATAATAGCTTAGGATTATTGATCATGTGTAAATAAAGGCGGAAAGTCGTTGAAATATCAGAACAAAGCGGTATGATTTTAATTAACAAATTAGGTTCCGTTAACTATAAAGCGAGTCTTTGTGCCCGAAGATATTTCTCTCCTCCGTAAGTAAATCTTTTGCAGAAAGGTTCATGTTTTCCCATTTTAGCACAGATCTTTGTCTTCACAGATTGAATTTTACAAAATTAATGGGTTGTTTTTTTGACAAGCTTGCACTGTTTAAACAATTTTTTCATTAAAAATAGAAGAGACTGAATCGCGTCTTGCATTTGTACCTCGTCGTTTCAAAAACAGAGAAACTAAGGTAGTCTTCTGATTTACAGAGCATTCGTTTTTATAAGTTTATTAGTTTTACGGTGTGAATTTAATTGGGTTTAAACCAGTTGGTAAAGTCATGCCCGGCTGTAGTTAACTGTTTGCCCTTTTTAAGATCAGTGCATGATTTCAAGAGTGTGTACGGAAATTCTTGAAAGCTAGGTGTTTTTTATGGAGCGAGAGAGAGACTCTTTGAGATAAAAGGGAGAAGATGAAACATATAAGTCGGTGCCAAAAAAAATGTTTTCATTTAGGTGATTTTAAAATGCAACGATAATTCCTTTTCCTAACTGTAGCATCCATGCAAGGATAGAAGGTGATGTCACCTACTCCCATGTAACACTTACTTACATCATCGCTGTTTTTACGCTGTTGTAAACAGAGTAAGGCCGGCATAAAGATTTGTTTTGATTTTTATTTTATGAGGCATTTCAAACGTGAGTTCAAAACAGATCGGAATTTTCAATTTACAAACTAAAAAAGATATATACTATGGCTGATTTGAATTTTTAAACGACTTAAAACCAGATTTACGAAATTTAAGACAGGTCTAGGATAGGGCAAAAATCATTATCGATAACTGTTGTATAATATCTCAAAATATTTAAATTTGTGGTACGTATGAGTTATACCCCTTGTTGTTTTCCATCAAACGTTTTTGATAAAACTTCCTCCACGAAGCTGCTATAGCTCAGAAAACCAATATTGTTGTTGGTTTTTTTAAAATTTTGTTTACTGTCATAATTCTTAGATTTTGTTGCTCGTTATACATAAAAATAGTTTTATTTCCACCCCAACCACTTGGAACTCTGGAGAGCAATAGTTATTTGTAAATATTTTCTTAGCAGATAACCTGTGACAGAAAAATATTTCTGAAAGGTTTTGTAAAATCGAAATTTAAATATGAATCCTTTCAAATATTCATTTTACTGTAGATTAAAACGCGGAGAAAATAATTTTGAATTCTCATAAGTCAGCGCACTTTCAGGCAATTTTTTAAGAAACCATAGCCTTTTAATAAACCTTTAAAAGACTACTTTTGTAGATTATAAAGGTACAAGTTCAGCCAATTTTTCAAATAAAAAAAATCTTGCCTTTTTTTTTTGCATATTATTGATTTGTTATCTTTTTATCATCACAATCCCTAAGTTGTTTCAACATTTAATTCCAGCCAGTAAAAGAAATGAATCTCAAAAGTATTGATTAAATATAGGCTTAAGAACATCAATATTTTGCCCAATAAAATACCTTTTTTGTTCTGTCTGTAAACATATTTTTAAGCAGAAATTATGAACGTTCGTTTCTATAAGAATCGTAATCGGTCAATTAATAATCTCTTGAATATTTCTAGAATCATTTGGGTTTTATTTTTATTTTTCTAACATAAGTAACTATTCGGTTATATAACTGGATGTAGCAAAATATATTTTCAATCTATTTAAATATATAATAGCATTGGTTGCTTAAAAATGGTATATTTCTTATTTTATCGCTTGCTAAAGGGTTAACATTTTGTGGAGCATTGAAGCTGCTAGTTGTCTTTTGCTAACTCTCATATTATGGAGGAATGTTTTGTGAGACTGTTTGGAGAAGTAAGGCCCATGTAATTTATGCCTGATCATAATCAGACGCAAAGTTTGAAGTCATATTCTCGTCAGAACAAACCGGAAACTATGGGGCCGTTGATTCTTTATAATGCACTTGTGACAATTGCTTTTTTGAGCGTCGGTAAGAAAGAAACTTTTTTGCAATCGAATTTTTTTTCTTTTAAATTTGGCATTCGAGCAAAGTTTTCCATGCAGATTAAAACACTAATAAAAAGATTTGCATGTATGCAGCACGTGCCTCGATGCAGCAAAGAGAAATTATATTGTTCCGTTTAAATATATAATTTTATTTTTAATTCTATTCATCTGTACAGTGAACAGATGGCAGATTGTTATCGAGGCTGTGAAGCTTGTCCATGAAACTAGTATTTAGATTTCAAAATATAGTATTGCACTTATAAGTGTTGAAAAATAAACAAGTTTTAATACTCCAATCCAATGAGTTCCATTGGTTCTGATACATCACGGATTCGATTTGGTCTTGCATGTTTTTTTAAGGTGGAACCCATGATAAATTGACTGTGAATGGTTAGCCAATATGTTGAAATTTTCTATCATCAAAATGAAAGCCGGAAAAACAGACAATCTCCTTCAATCTTCTGTCACTGATATCTTATCCACACTGGCTGTTGAATTATTTATTAAACTCGTTGAAACTAGACTGCTTATCTCTTTGTCAAACTCTGGCATAGTCTGCGCTATGAAAGACGTTGTAGTGGTTGTTATGACTGATTTCTGGTTTGCATTTAAGAAGTCTTTAAAGATATGAGTGCCAAGAAGCGTGAAAATTAAGTGAAGGATACTTAACAATACTATTTTCAAGTGTCAGAAGTTGATCTTGAATGAAACTTAATGGCAAAATTTATAAATGGCAAGAAAAAGAAAATGAAAAGTAAAGTTAGAAAAAATGAAAAAATTTCAAATGAAACAAAAAATGGTTAATAGTGTTAAAAAGTATGCTCGAGGAAATTTATAGAAATGATGTCTATATTAATCTCATCGGTTAAAAAATAAATTAGATAACAGCAACAAACAGGAAGATGTAGACTACATAAACTTATAAATCAACCACCCGAAATAGGTTTTTTATGAAGCTAAATATTCGACCCTAAGTTTTTTTTGCTAGAAATCGGGATCAGGTCCATCTTAATCGAAATATACCTAAAGTTAATGGTAGAGGCTTTATGACTCAGAGTTCAATACTTCGTTCAACTTAAATATAAAATCATCTTCTCCGTTTTTACAGAGTAATTTTTTAAAATGTGATGAACATTTTAAAAATGCTATAGAACGTCCTACAATGCAATTTTCCCTATATTATGATCATTATTGAGAAATGTAATGAAACTAATATGGAATCAATACAAGTGTTGTCTCTACATTGTTGCAAGATAGAAACTAAGAAATGCAAATTAAGTTACACCATAACCTTCTCTCAGTCTTTTATGTATTTAAATATAACCATTTGTTAAAAAAATATTCTCTTGTGTATCTAAAAGTTTTACATCCATGTCCGTTAAAGTTTTAGGTAGTTAATGGTGACCAATGATTTACAGCTAAGCATAAAAACTGCATTTCTCGTTAGGGGTGCCAAATGCCGATCGAATTCGTTTTTGAATGAATGTATAAAATTATATTTGAAAGAAATGAGTGTTCACTTTGTACAAACGGATCGATAAGATAGCTTTAAAATTCATTCTTTTATCACAATGGCTCATCCTTAATATTTCAAATGCTAATCTTACTTGAAAAAAAAGTTGATTATGTTTTAATGAATGTATCAGTCTTTGTCAATGATATTCATAATAATGAAATGTTTCAAACCCTTGAACAATACATCACTCGTGTATGAAAACAAAGACTCTGAGATTTAATTACAATAATTGGTACCGCAGCCGAAAAAATTCTTACAAAGGAAATGCGTTTTCTTACATGAACAGGCTAGAATATTAGCTAATTTCAAATACGAGTTGAAAGAAAAAGTTAATTATAAAAGCGATAATTATTGAACGAACAAGAACTGTTTTCCCGGTAACCCACAAGCAATTAAAAAGGATAAGACGCGTCCTCAGTGGAATGCAGGAGGTTAATTACTATTTACTATTGATCTTGTTAACGACAATGCTCTGGCATTTAAATTGTCAAGGGATAGTTCTCAATGCTTGCTTTTGAAAAGTCTTCACTTAAAGTAAAAGACGTATCATTCTAAGCTCTTGACTTGACTTCATAGTTTCTTCAAAGTTTGCAATAAACAATGTAGAACTATGTGGTTGTAGAGGACAGTTAAAGACACCAACAGTTAAGATCAGGAAAACAATGGTATTTATTATCTTAAAGTAATTTAGCTTTATGGGGTGTCCGTTATGTCTCAGCTTTCTTGTGTTACTCCAGACCACTTCTCCTGCCGGAAGTCTACCAGACTTAGCAGTCAGATTAACGATAGGCTAGGAAGTGTCTATGCCAGTGAAATCAGCATAACGTAAAGCGCTACGCTACATGGTCCTTAATTTCGATAAGAATGATATTATCTGATGTCTCATCTTATGATGCGCAAGCATTATTATTCCTTTGTTAATTCGTTTTGCCTTTTCGCCCCTTTCTCTCGTTCTCCTACCTTCTCTCTAAATATGTCAACACTCTATCTCTCTCTCTCTCTCTCTCTCTCTCTCTCTCTCTCTCTCTCTCTCTCTTTCTCTCTCTCTCTCCCTATCTCTCTAGCCCTCATTTAAATTTCCCCTTCCAAAATTCTTTGTTATCATTCCTTTAAATCAGAAATTTTGCAGATAAGACATATCTGTAATTGAAGAATTTCATAAATAATTTTATATACACTGATATTTATATATGTATTATAGACTATCTTTAAAGTGTTCTATTTCTTCTTTGTAAGGTAGACTTAATATGGCATTCATATTATTTTCACTAAGTTAAGTTCGTACAATTAAAGTTGTACTTAAATCAAACTTTTTTATGACATAAGATGCTGCACATTTTTAATTTTTTACTCCAATTCAGTGATCTACAAATTAACTGTCTTGTTGGAGGGAAACGAATAAATTATGACATTATGATAAAAACTTAAAGAAACTTGAAGAGTATTAGAAGCTTATTCCTAGTTATGCTTGTAACAAAATGTACTTAAAAAGCTGCAGATATCACACAATAATATCGCCATCTTGTCATTAAATTACTAACTTAAGACGAAAAAGCCTTCCGACAACTACCATTGTATCGATTTACAGATGCTTCTACACTAGTTAGCCTAGTGCCAAATTAAATTCTAGCTTTTCTTCTGTGAGATCTATCGCTTCAACAGAATCTGCTACTATTGAGCTTCCCTTTTTGCACATTGCATTTTTCCTCTTGAAAAAAAAAGCATGACATACACTCAAATAAATTCAATATTTTTCGGCTTTTATGGACTTCACTATTTATATTCACTTGGATGCCTGAAGAAAACGATTCTGTATTATTCTTGTATATATATATATATATATATATATATATATATATATATCTGCATGACGTGAACAAAAATATTTTTTCATCTCATGCAGATACTAAATGGGTACTGGTTACGAGTATTGTACAATTTTTCTGTACAAAGTTGTGACACGATCTTTCTCTTTGCAAATTTACTGTGAGCTAAAAATACAACATTTTGTTCTTTTCAGGAACATTCGTCATTTCTTAGGGGATAATGTATAAACCATCATTTTTTTCTTTCCTCTCAAACAACTTGAAATGTCAAGTTCGCGAATTTAAATATAAAAAACCTACTATTTTGCTCATATATTTGGATATTTGAAAAGGTTTATTTTGTTTTCACGAGGATAATTTTTATTTTTTCAACTGAATCCAATAATAGTTATCTATCGTTTCTTCTTGGTGTTGATCTCTGTTGCCCGTTTTAATTTATAGCACATTCCCACTAACTACCTGTACGCAACTTACGCGTACAAAGATTAAAATGTTGATAGGTCTAAAACCTTTTATTTTTCTCCACAACAGAAAAATTTTTCTCATGACATTTTTTCACAATATAAACAACAATCCACAACATTCACAGTAACAACCTTAATAAAGGAAAAGTTTAAAATGCCACATCTCGGTCATGATACACATTGAATCGCTGCTGCCTCTACCTGCCTTTCTTCCTCGTTGGATACAGCTAAAAAAAAATCTTACCCTGAAGATATTGTTTACAACACTTAATAGATGTAACACAAGCCTATTTTTTATTATAAAAAGTAGCATAATTTCTATTCGTAGTGCACAATTTTGGAGTCGCCATTTAATATACAACAAAATGCGAAACTTTGTCACTGAAAATACATTAAGGTCCGCTGCTACTATGGGCTTACCTACTTATTTATGTAATTTTTTTATTCTTTCCCACATATTTTTTTCGTTTCTTTTTTATGTTATTATTTTTTTTGATGTTTTGAAAGACTGGGGTGATCGTTGACATCAGCTTTTTTTTCACACATTATTTTTTGTCTTAAAAGGAACTTAGAAACTCTAGGAATCTTCTGACTACCATCAATACAAAAATGACAGATTTATCCCAGATGGCCCTAAAGTGATGTACGTACACAAAATCCATTATTTAATAATAACCGTATAAAGCCAAAGTTGTGGATTCATCAAATCTTATCTTGATCATAAAAAAATTATGACCGTGAGCAAGAAAATGACGCACCACATTAAGACAACAGCACAAGCAGCAGGATAGGCAGCCTGTAATTGATTTTCTGACAGAGATGACTAGCTTTCGTAACCATCTCAATACGAGATAACTTTACAACAAATTATGTCTGTGACAGTTTCAATTGAAACACGAAATGGTTAACACTGTCTTAGAAAGGAGTAAGCTGTTAGAATATGCTAATTTTATAGAAATCAAGCATATTTGAACTAAAAAAATTAATGATCAGTCCATGCCATCCCTTTTCGTGCAAAGGATAAAAAAGAAAGTTTTAGTGTCTACTGTCTTTAATCTCAGGCTATATATTTGGGGAATATTTCATTAGTGTTATCTTTAAAAAAAAATTGCTATTGACTTTGAGTGGTGAAGAAAAATGTGTCTATGTAGATAGAAACTATGGAATCCATCTTAAATTTAATCAATCTTTTTTTTTTCAATTACCTAAAGTTATTAATTTCATGCAATATATATCTCAATTTCATTACTTTTGTAACAATCTGTCATTAGTTTGTAAAAAATTCTAAAGGAGGCTTTGCTGTTATAATCGGCCACAAAACATTGAAAACAAACATAATTGTTTTGCACTGATTTTCAAGTATATTTATCACATACAACAAAGTAGATTAGTTCGACATTTAAAGTATATTCTTATTAACGGTTTGTTCCATAATTATGAAATCAACGCATTAATTTGATAACACCATATATTAAATATCTGATATAAACGTCTTGATCTGGTTGTTCAAACGACCTTTTATTTATTGAAGAGACCAATCTAAAACGTTTGCGCATTGCCTGATTTTAATTTGCTCTACATAAAAATATTTCTTTAAAAGTTTCTTTGAATTTAGAACCCATTCCAAAGTATACAAAAATATTCACAGAGCTTGCAGCACCTTGAACAAAGTTCGATACGATATTAAGAGCATGATAAAAATTTCCAAAGTATAGATCAGTTCTATTCAGCGGAGGATAGGCTGACTGTACAACGAAAAGTACAGTATTTGGCGAGGCGCCAACAATGTAGATGATGCAAATGAAAATCACCAAGCGGATAAGTCGGGCGTCCTTGTCAGACATTTTGTCTGATTTTCCCCCTGACCCGCTCATGGTCTTACGTAGTTGTCGGCTCTGTTTAAAATTAATGATGAAGAAAATAGTTCCCACGAGGACAATGATGAAGCAAATCAAATTGGGGAGGGAAAAAGAAATGAACTGTGAAGTGGTATACATGAAAAGGTCTAATTTTGTGAAGTCAAAGATGGTGATAGTTTGATTGGTCAGTGGCGATGTTGTTGTTGTCAGACCAGTTGCCAAGCTCTTCGGCAAACCCGTAGCTATCTGATAGATCACCATTCCAGTTATCAGTGCAAATATGTTTCTTGGCGTAAATATTTGTTTGACCTGAAAAGAGGCACGGCTTACACCATTTTATAAAAATTGTCTACAACAAAGTAGGATTCACAAAAAGAAGAGGTTGTTAAAGTAAATCCGTTTTTCTTCCCTTAGGTAAATCTTAGAAAGTCATTGTTAAAAAAATCAGTTGAGTTTTTATTGTTCATCAAAAATTAATACATTATTTTCCTTCACGTATATTAAATGGATTATTGAGAATAATTAAGTTTAACGCATCATTTTTTTCCACATTTAAACGTTGCTTGAACTCTTTATTAGTTGAAATTTAAAAAATTGTATTCATTTTGATGTGATTCGTAATAATCCTCAAGATAATGAATATCTACGAATGGTAAAACTTTACACTAGGACTAAACCATATGTCGCTGTATAAAAAAAAATTAAATACATTTTCAGCAGCTTACCTTCATTGGGTAAATGATACAGCAAGATCTTTCCATGCTAATTATCGTTGTGATCCAAGAGCACATAGCAGAGAAAAAGAAGAAGGCATGGGTAGTAAGCAGAGCAACATCTTCCATTGTCATAGGCAGATGACTGTCATCAAAAACTTCTTGGAGAGAAATTATCAAGATGGCACTGACGCTAGATGCATCTGCAATCGCTAGTAAAAACAAACTGATGTTTGACGATGAAGAGAGTCCCATCTTGTAGAACACAAGAATATTAATGATATTGCTAAATATTCCAAAGGTGCAGATAGCGATTGGTAATGGAGAAAAGAACTGAAGAAATCTCAAAAATTCATCATGTGTCATAAGAGGTAATACTGTTGGAATCATAGTTGACTTATTGTCTGTTGAATAATTTATTAATGAACTTGTTGCCTCGTCGCGTTCTGACATCTCTATGCCGCCTAGCTTGACTGTCTGAGACTTTGATAAGAGGCAAAGAAATCTTGCGTTTGTCTTAATGTCTAGCTATATATATATATATATATATATATATATATATATATATAGATATATATTATATAAATATATATATATATATATATATATATATATATATATATTTATATTTTTTTAAAATTGATGTGTTTCCAATTCTAGACTGTTCCCCCAATATTACTGTTTTAAAATGACACCTGAAAAAAAGAGAATAAGTAATTTGTTTGACTGTTATAGGTAACTTGAAACAACAAGATTTGCCTATTTTCAAAAGGGATTTTGATAAGAGGCAATAAAAAAAAAAACAAAAAAAAACTAGTGCTCATCTTTAAGTCTATCCATGTTTTAAAAATGTTTAGATGTGTTTTCAATTCTAGACTGAGTATTTCCAAAATTGCTCTTTTAAAACGAAACCTCAAAAAAGAGCACAGGTATTTTGGTTAATTGTTGTAAGCAACTTGAAACAAGATTTGCCCATTTCAAAATGGATTGATATCTTACTTGATCTTTCGAATTTCGAGTTTAAGACCTGAAAGGTAAACTTGATACTTAGAGCCCAATTTGTGAAATAAATTGATAAAACGAAAATTTTTCATTCAGCATCTGTAACAAAAGCATAAAAACTGTTAAATTACAATATTTCTCATATGCTTTTTACATCAAAGTTTTGAAATTCTTTTAAAACAACTAACTTTATTGCGACAAAAAGAAAACTAAATCCATATTTGACTTCACTTTTAATATATAAATTGGATCTGTGTGGAAGACCACAAGGTTTTTGTTTTTAAAATGAAAAAAGACATATAATAAGCATTTTATTTGTTATAATTTATCATCAAGTATTTACTTAACGCCTATCTAAAGTATCCATTTCGTTTACTCTAGCCCGAAGCAAAAAAAAAAAAAATAAAATTATTTCCAATTCCAATTTAAAATTCTTTTCGCTAAGATACTTAAAATATCAGTTGATTTCAGAAATACCCTTTTACAAAACGAGGATCTTGAATTACCTCTGTGGTTTTTCTTTTTTTTTTTGCATGTGATCCAATTAAGATCATCGATTTATTTTAAATCATCAGTTACGTTAACAGATTCCAATAATTAATTTATACCTTATTGTAGTTAAGTCGACTTTCAACATTCAAAATTATAGGTTTCATAATTTATGAATGCAACTATTTCTTGACAAGCTTAATTTTGGTTGTGGCACATTTTTCATCTTTCCAGTCTTCTACAGAAAATCAGCTTATCTAATAGTTTAATTAATAGTTTAGATTATGTATGTCGCATGATTAATACAAAGGAAGATTTCATTGGAAACAATCTGGTGATAATATATCCGTGAAGCCGTTAAAACCACACCCACACATATCTGACTAGATTGATACCTTCTCGTCAGCATGAAGATAACTTCGATTGAAAGACCATTTAATAAAAATTAATAACTATCTCAGCCGTTTAAAAATTAACTAGATCATAATCTTCTCAAGATTTACAATATTATGCTGTTGCACGTAAAATCAATCACCCATGAATTATGTAAGAATTCCAGCTCATATTTCTCTCTAAATATTAAAAATCCGGCTTTAATTTTTTTGCATGCAAATTGTATCTAAAATTCGTTATTTTATGGCTCCGCTTAAAACAATTCAATGTGTGGTACAAGCTATATACAAAGATGAGTAACTAGACTTTGCAAAATAAATTCCTTTTTTTTTCATGATTTCGTACGCACTCTTTTTCAAAATGCCTTCGAAGGATTAGAAAGCTGTAATATTTTCTTGTTCTCTTGATGCACTTTTATAATTAATTTTTAAATGTCTTATCACAGGTTAACACAGTTAACACAGGTATAACCTTTATGCTGCTGCGACTAAAAAAGCTAAGAAGCACAAAGAAATAAACATCACGACCTTATCACTCGATTAGATGCTACATTAAAGAAACAACGTTAGCGTTTTAGAGATACCTCATAGAAAAATGTTTGTTCATATTTAAATCTACTATTTTATATTGCCTATTAGAAATGGAAATTCCCCCGTTTATGTAACAGTTTTACTTCCATATCCGACAAATTTTGCAATGGTATAAACAATAGTGGCCAATTGTCTACAGCCTAGTATAAATTGCATTTCACTTTAGATATTGAAAGGCCGATTACATAGACTTTTAAAAGAAATCTCGCCCGCACAGAGTCCTATAATTGGAGAATTTCTAAATGAGATTAATATTTTATTGGTAATTGCAAGATACAGGCGCATACAAAAGATCAGTATTTTAATTTTGGACAGAGGCGGGTGTTCAATTAATATAAACTAATGGATAAAATCAACTTTGAAAAACAACATGTCATGGTAGTGTCTCATGGTGAATTAAACAAACAATCTCTCTACAAAAGATTGATCATGTAATAAGATAAATAATTATTACACATACACCCAACTTATAATTAATTCTCCCAAGTTTGTTAATTTAATTCACATGTCTTTGTTTCAGATCTTAGGATAATTATCTGTCTCTACTGGAACAGGAGCAAAGACTCTTCTAAATTATTATTTACACTGTTCGGAATAACAGTCCTAATCCCTATTAATGGAAAATTGTACAAACAAAAAAGCAGGCTCCTTCGCCTTAAAAGATATAAGAGTTCTAATTAATGATTAGTAAAAGTAACTGTCTTTTTCTGAGATATTGTTCAGATCCTGTACAAATTATCAGCTTTTTCTTGTAGGAAATATAACGCTCTAAGACATAATTATAATAATTGGCACGGCAGCCCCAATTCTTCTTATGTCAATTTTTGTTTCGACTAAGACGGGCTGAACTAAAACTATATTCAATTATAGAAGCTACAATGGTTGTAGGTGCAGATATTTTCCTCTCAAAAACTGTCTAATTAAAAACAGACTGAAATGAAAACTAACTTTAATTCAATAACCATAGTAAATTACCTATAGAAACCAAGATTTTTGCCGGTACATATGTTTTCCTCTAAGTAAATAAATATTTGAAAGAACAGACGAATTTCAAGGCGGACTAAGAGGCACAGAAAGAAAGGAGATAGTAATACACTATGGCTCCTTTAAACAACACTGACAAGGTTTTTCTGTCACAGGTAAATTGTCCATGAAAATAATTTTTAGAATATTTTTTTTTTATTTTAAAGTAATTAACTTACCTTTCAATTTTTTTTTTTTAAATTCGCTTTTACAGTTTCTCCGGTTTCCATATATATTCTACTACTAATTCTGTTGCGTCCTCTACTGACACTATTACTACTACATGTACTAGATGTACTACTACTACTACTACTACT